>JAUCMS010000025.1:9935429-9949793 GCA_032357445.1 Enteromius radiatus | reverse complement strand
AATTGCATCCAAAATAGGTTTTTGTATTTATGGTATTTACATGTGTATATTTATATTTATATTATTTATATAATATGTGTTTAATATATAAACTAACCAAATATTATAAACCAATTTAATGCATTCTTTTTGTATAAAAGTACTAATTTCCATTGTTAAAAATAATAATAATTAATCCCAAACTTTTAAATTATAGATTTATTTATGCATTAGTCTATATACAATAATGTGAGTATATGTTTTAAACCTGCCATAATTAGAAACAGATAAACAATTACCTTTATTTGCCTGATCTTTAAAAATCAGTGCAAAAATAACCACAAACTCATCTTTAATGATTCTTTTCATTACCCAGAATCAATTTAGGATCTCAAGATTGTAGTTGTAGTCAGAAATCAGAAAAGGCTGCTGTGTTTAATTGTGTAAAGTGCACCAATACAACAGAAACAAAAAAACAACAAAACAGTAAGTCTTTAAATCCGCATGGGGTGATGACTTTTCGTTTTGTAGTTTGCTTGGACTTCCGATAATCTCTCTTTGTCTTTTCACAGAAGCCGGGTTCAGTTGGCGGTCAGCAGGTGAGGAGCTGTGGTCGTGAGCAGAGCGCCTCCTGTGATTGCCAGCCGGAATAAACAGCCCTTTCAGCATGACCAACCACAGATCACCGTGGACATCTGCAGGAGACAAGCAAGCCAATCAGATCTCACCATTGACATCACAGCCCAACACACTTCAAATGATCCTCGTTTTGACACGAGACAGCGAGAAACAGAAAAAACCAAGTGAGAAAGAATAAGTGTATGTGTGAGAGAGAGAAAGAGACACAAAAATGTGAGGAAGTCTGTGTGTGTGTGTGTGTTTTGTGCACTGACATGTCACTGGTGTGTGTGAGACAGAGATAATCCATTGAAAAAGAAACGCTGACCCTGAATGCACAATGTTTGGTCTTGCGGCGAGTGGGTGGTTTTAGTTCAACGTAATCATCTTGTCCCTCACTTAGAAAGGAGCTGCCAGCCACTTTGCATAAGTGACCTTCATCTTTTCAAAATTACAGCAGGAAATGAGAGCGTGTTCAGAATTATTCTTCTGCGGAGGAAGATAATACTAATTCTGAATTCTAACTCTGACTTTTTTTTTTATTTCTCATTATGCCAGGATGAGAGGTTCTCCAACTGAAAGAAGCTCTTTGAATGTTTGCACAGGATATCTTTTAGTTACGTGCAAAATAAAATGAAATGTTTACAATTTGCTGTCAGACTTTAATTAACTGCTGCTGTATAAATGCCAGTATGTATTTTGTCTTTTGTAATCATCACTGAACAATGAAATCCAGGATGGATCAGCGGTCAACTGAAACACATGGAGCCAATTTCCCTGAAGCGGATTAGGCAGAGTCTTTGGACGAACTTTGGCTGTCAGTAGTGATTATTCATAGTGAAATCTTTTATAGTCTGAGACTAAACATGATCTGTGTCCAGGAAAGCAGCCATGTTCCTGTGAATCTGGCACTGAAGATGCTGACTCTGTGTAAGACTATCAGAACAGGCCTCTGTCAAACTAGTTTAACCCCTCCTTAGTTAATCAGTCTCCTTTATTGTTTCTTAAGAAAAGATGCTATGAATAAAATATTTCAAATCAAAATAAGATATTTGTAAATAGAAGATACATGGATGGATTTACTTCTATGTAATTAGGAATAGTCATTAGTTTTAATATTTATTGGTTGCAACAACAATAATAATACGGTTACAGTATAGAAAAGGAAACACATTCACTAGTACTATGACGTTTTCCTCAAACAATTCCTAATTTGCTGCTTATTAATAGTTAGTAAGGAAGTTGTTAAATTGGGTAGGATTATGGATGTAGAACAAGGCATTAAATATGTGTCTAATTAGTACTAATAAATGGCTAATATTCTAGTAATATGCATGCTAATAAACACTAGTTAGAAGACCCTAAAATAAAGTGTTAACAATAATAATAATGATTATTACTATAATTCCAACATTTATGGAATTATTATTATTAATATAAGTAGAAATAATGATTCATTATTAATTGCTATTAATTTCTAATTAACAACAACAATAAAACATAAAAGAAATGATAAAGTATTATTAGATATGAATTAGTCCAAATCAATTAATTGGAATAATTGTTTATTGTTATTATTAAGTTAGACCTACTTTATGTAATCATAATTATCAGGAATATAATTGGGATTATACATTTTTATATTTGTTTCATTAGTATTAATATTTTCAAATCAGTCCAACATTTATTGAATTGTAATTAAAGTATAAATTACTATTTATATTATATTATTAATATATTGTAAGACTAATTACTTTTTTGTTGTTATTAATTTCTAAATGATCTTAATTAATTGTACAATATAAAGAATATATGGAATAAAATATCATTGTCAGTAATATTATTTTTATGTATTTTTTTATATACTTGTTACTGTAAAAAAAAACTAGTCTTATTTATATTATTTATTTATATTATCATTGCATACATTTTGTAGCAATTTAGTAGTAGGAGTAATTTAGCCTAATAAAATTAAACCAAAATAATAAGTAAATAAAGATCCAGGGGGCAGGGAAGACATGTTTGATGAAGTGTGCAAGCAGACCCTGTCATACTGATAGTCTGTATCACTTAGTGTTAGTACTTTTTATATAATTACTTGTGTATTAAAAACAGTGTCTCTGTATTTCTTCAGGTTAGGTATTCCTATTTCTCAATGTCCACTAGGTGATGCTGTGTGCCTGATCATACAGCCAGTGTTACCTGATAGTCCAGCCAATGCTTCTTTGCTGTTGCTGATTGATTTATTGCTTTATTTTGCGTGGCAGTGTCTGAGAACCCAATGTGCTTTAGTTGCTGGTGTGGCAATCACTTCCAGATGTGATGAGGACATCTCTCCTCCACACACACATACCCACTCTCACACATTTCTGTGGCTGTAGGCATTCATTTCCTGTCTCATGGGAAGGGCACTAGAGTTGACAGGATGAGCCGAGAGATGCTCGGATTTCTGTCTGTCTGCCAGTGCATGCATGCTGAGCTCATGAGGACTAGCAAAAGTTCATCAAGAATCTCATGATGTTTACCATATGTGCATCTGTTCCTCGGAAGACAGGCTTTCTTGAGTATATTTGCACAAATGATCTGCTTTTTCATGTTGTTCTTTTAGGTTTTTTTCTTAGTATGTATTGTTCAGCATGTTTTACCTTTAAAAAGTTCAAGTTTATTATGTTTGTATATTAAAAGTACTATGGTAGCACCATGGTGTTGTGAAGGTATGTGGTGATACTTTAAAGTGATCCATACTACTATATGAACGCTATTTTCATATATCTTAGAATGCATATGTTTCAAGGTTACATGCAAGGTTAAATACAATTACATAAATGCAGTTAATATGTGCATTCTTTAATATATTTTCCATTTAAATAAGCTAAGTTAATAATAATATTATACATTCTCTGTGTGTGAGAGAGATCACATACAGTATATATATTATTATTATTAAGTGTGTGTGTGTGTGTGTGTTTATATTATTAGCTTTTTTTAATGGAAAATAAAATGTAGAAACGTATAAAGTAGTATTATTTTATTATTGATTTATAACTATTTTATTACTAATTATTAGTCAAATATAGTGATCATTTATTACAGAAGTTATAATTGATGCAGTATATTTAAAAAAAATTACTTTTTTATTAGTGGTATAGTACATTTATTTTTATTTATATGATGAATATAAGAAAATATTTAGTTTAGGCCTCTAACACTGATTAATTAAACATTTTATTAAAATTAAATTACTTTGTAATGAACTATTTCAAATATGTTTTGGCACTTTTTACTTAACAGACTGATACTGATAAAAAGTCACATTTTTATAAGGACAGTCTGTAGATATAGAGCCCTATGTCTGAAACGGTTGTGGCCAGGAAGATGTCACAGTATGTGGATGGTACTGTGCCAACAATGTGACAGTAAGTGTAACAATGGAGAAATTATGGCTTTTATAAAAGCTGTGACTCATATAAAACCTTTTTTTTTTAATCCAGCCTATGCTTAGCCTATAAAAACCCATATAACTTGGCAGAGTGTGTTTTTATTGTGCAGCATGTGTGTGTGTGTTTGCGTATCTGAGCTTTTGTCTCTGTTGTGATCGGATTCGAGCAAGAGCAGGGCGCTTTCGTCAAGTGCCTGGCAAAGTGTTTATCTTCCTGCTACAGGAAACGCTGAGTCACCTCTGTCGCTATCATGTTTCTGAGCTTTGTCTTGCTCTCTTCCATTTGCTCAATTTCCCTCTTTTGTATACCATCTATGTCCTAATTGTATACTCATCTTCACACACTTCACCCACCCACAAAAAAGAACAAAATGGATCTATTAACCGGATCTCTATCAGACAGAATACAGTGGCTAAATGGGACAAAAGCATTTGGGTTTATTTAAGTGTTCATAGCAGGGATACGCTCCTTACCTGCCGGCCACCTGACCACAGTCCCGCTGAACATCGGCGTCGCTTCATATTCACACTCCATCTCAATTTATCTGCACTCCAGACTTCTTATCCAGTAAACCATTAAGACCACTTTTCTGGAATCAGATGAACCCATGTCCTTGGCTAGAAAGGATTCCAATGGGAATCATCCTTTGCAGTGTTACTTAATGAGACGCAAGACTTAATTTGCATAATAGTGTATTATGTATCCCAGTATATGCATAAAATCTCTCTAAGATGTTATTAGACAGATTACTTTTACCTTATAAATGAGTTAATGAAAATGTTTAATATGATACAACATCTAATTGTGTTTTATTACAATCAGCTATATGCACTATGGAGTCATTTTATTTTGGTAATATGGCATTATTTTAATTGTGAGTATTGCCCAACACTGAGGTGCAGTCTATTCTTGGCCTTATTTAGTTATGGGCCTATTAACTACAAACTACATGCTGCTGTAATACACAAAACATTGTTGTCTTATATTTACAACATAGGAGAAGATCAATACCTGATATAGTTAGAAGACCAAAAGAGACCAAAATGACAATCCAGTTAGGAGTGAAATGAGTGAGATTTGTGCTCGGGTTATACAGTAGTTTCAGAGCAACCGTAATCTGCTAAAGTGAAACACACAGAGCTGAAACGAGGGAAGTTGGAGATGTACAAAAAAGATGATAGATGAAAATGAACTGTGAAAGAGAAATATCAAGTGTTGAAAGGAGATGAGTAATTATGTGTGGGAGGTCAGTCTGTCCTGTATGATACGGCCAAAAACACCTCTCCACAATCTAACAAACAATACTACAATTGAGTACCGAGCAACCCTAAGCATATTCCTTTACATTATTACCGGCTGCTGGAGATACCAGCTTGGTGAATCATGCATTTTTCTATTAACAATCCTTCTTGAAGCTTTTTGTTTTTGAAGTACAATTCAATTACTGCCTGTCCCTGTTGGTCATGATTTGGCTATTTTCTCTCAGGCTTACTTAGACGATGACTGTATCTGCACGAGGAAAAGTGCTCCATACAGATAGTAGAAAAACACCTGCAAGACAGATATAAATTTGTATGATTTTTTTCACTTAAATATACTTTTAAACAAACTTGTTTTTAATTTATATAAACTCGTCTGAGCGAATACAACCACATCTAATTCTACTTAACATTAATTGTTCCTCCGAGGCGACTGAATAAGTAAACCCGGTAATCCCAAACCATATTTATTCATTTTAATTCCCTAAAATGCCTTTGCTGTGTCTACTTAAACATATTAATGAAAAAGCCTATGGCCATTCGCTCCAGATTTAATATGCATACTCACAGAAACTCACTCTCTCTGATTGACTTTAATTAATTGACTTAAGCTAACAGAGAAACGCAGAGAATGGATTTCAAAACCAATTAACATTTTTTAGTCAAATGAAAAACAGTAAAATGAATTAGACCAAAATGCTTTTCTTTTTTAAGAATTACTGAAATGTTTATTAATACAGTACGCCTGTTCCCCCGGAAGAATCTTGTAAAATGATTCACATTTATTTATGAAGCACATTTAAGTGTGTGTGTGTGTGTGTGTGTTTAAAAATTATTTGTGTTTAAAACATTTGATTAGCTCAATAAATAAAAAAATTTGTATAATGCACATAGTTTTCTGTAAGGGGTAATACCACATACAGTATAAAAAACATTATGTTTATGGAGAGTCCCCATAAATCACAAAAATCAACGTGTGTGTGTGTGTGTGTGTGTGTTCTGAAGCATACTGACATAGAGAGTTACTTTACCTACCTGTACAAATTACTCATTAATTGTGCATTAACAAAAGAGATTTTCATTAAATTATGAAATTATTTTATTTATAATAACCATGTATTTTATACACAGTTCTTACAAAAACCAATTCTATTGTATACAAAGATTCTATACATATTGCATATGAAAAAGACAATAGCCAATAACAAAACATTCAGATAACATGGTTATGGCCGCCATTAATACAATACGCAAGTTATCGATATACATTATGTAATATTGTTGAATATAGTCATTATAGTATTATCTTTTACGTAGAGGTATAGTGGTCTGATAATTGGCAAAAAAAATAAGTGCATCAGAAAGTTACTTCCATAATCAAAACTACATCTTACAGCAGGAACAGACTCAGCTCTGCTCTTGAAAGGTGTCCCATCACTTCCAGCCTTAAACAAACACACCTATCTGCAATTCTTTATGTATTTATTTATTTATTTGTGTTCTATCATCTTTGAGTAGACAGCTGAAATGCGTTTGCAGGACAGTTGCCCTTCAGAACCAGAGTTGTCCATCCCTGCTTTACAGTATAAATGAAGTGTTGTGATAAAAACATGCACTAAAAAAATTATATTTTTCAATATATATATATATATATATAATTCACATTATTCTGTTTTAAATTACTGGCAGTTTATCTGTGTGAAAAGTTACATCTTTGACCAAGTGACAAAATTAAAATGATAAGATTTGAGATAAATCTAGTACAATTCAGAAATATATTTCAAATTATGCCCCACATTTTACGCATGCACTTTTTTAACAACTGACAAACATGTAGCATTTTTTAGACACTCTAAAGGTAGTGCTGAATTCATAGTAAATAAATGTGTTTCCAGAACTTAATCTATAAATATTTGAACATTGTAAGGTTTGGCATTCGTGGTAACATTACATTTTACAGTAAATAATCTTTCTAACAAAATATACAGCAGAAAGTAGCACCTTAATACAGGCAGCAGATGAAAGCTCAAGTGATCTCTCTGAGTGTGTCCCAATTCTCATACTAGCCATCCTAATTAATATGCAAAATTACAATATATTACATAAAATTACAAAATATATTTCAATTTATGCTTTTTATAAATTAATTAAATAACATAATGCAAAATTACATTATATTGTAGTGTGGACCATGAATGAGGTACCTTAATATGCACTCAGAAATAAGTACTTTCTTATCACCCAAAAAAACATTTTTGGACAGAGTGTCGGAGTTAATGGAAAGATGTGTTTCCATTGATCAATGCTATTAAATAACAATAAAATAAAAGTTAAACATAATCAAATAAAATACATAATTAACCCTGGTATGAATTGAGTAATTTATTAAATACAGAGAAAAAAAACACATTTGTATCAGAACTTACACCATTTGTGGCTTATAAAAAATGTAGAGAATGGATGTTTGAGATGCTGAAGTTTCTGCCCCCTAGCGACCATGGCTGTAGACTGTTACCAGAAAGTCTGTTGCTACAGTAACAATCTAATGCCACGGTCGCCATGGAGACAGCAAGAGAAGGAAAGGAAGGTTTTGCAATGGAAACTGTAGACGAGCTAACCTGATTGGCTGGTTGGCTACGACACTGCCCACATTTTCAGCTCAGGGGTTTCCAGGGTAGATGACACAGATTCCTGCTCAGCGTTCTTAAAGCTGTACTAACCAGGCCTGCGTGGACTTTACAAGGTTCTCCATATTCTTTCAGCCGCGGAATAGTCTGTGGAAGGTTGCCAGACGTCAGTAGCCATGACTGTAGACTGTTACTGTACTTTCAGACACATTTAGCAGTAAGCAGTCTAGAGCCAAGGTATTGATGCACTGACCTTGAACAAATTCACACTTTTCGAATATCCTTTTTCTATATAGTTACTAGTGTGCGTCTGATTTTCTGAGCCATTTACGAGGCATTTTTGTTCATTTCCAATGTAAAATATTCCAGGTTTTGTGTTTTGATCCACAAAAGAGCTCATTAACTATCTGAAAATTTATCTAAAAAGCAAGCAAGCATCTCAGATGGAAGCTATAAATAGGAAAGCAGTTTTCCTAGCCCGGAATGACACCTTGAGAGTCCATAATGGCATGGCCTGCTTCCACAACTCTCTGATTGCAGTGAAGATTATCAGCCTGATTCACTCCCAGGATATTAGCTGTTGGTGGTTGTGATGGTAAGGGGTTATGCAAGCCTAATTCAGTATCATCTGACGTCTATGCTGTTGATGTTATGTGTCATGACATCATAAACTGACTGCCGCCTGACCCGAGAGGCAAAAATAAAGTGTCAATGAGGTGGTGCTTGGTTTGACCCTGTAGTCATGATATTTTTTTTTTCCTTTGCTGTTGTGTTACTCAATATTTCTGTTTATGCAACGCTCAGTGACTAACTCTGTGAGCTTTTATAAGTGGCCTTCATTTGCATCATTCAAACAGGCGAGCAATTTAAAGTGCTGAAAATCATAGAACACTTTTGCATTGCAGATTTGAAAATGAAATATGACTTACAAAAGTCACTGCTAGTTGGGAAAAAAACAATGCTGAATATAAATCAGTTATGAAAGTATAATAGTAACCCAATAATGGGATTTTTGTCATAACTCACTCATCTTCAGGTTTTCAAATCCAACCCATTGTAAAAACCCAAAAGTAGATTTATGTGGAACAGACTTAGATGTCATGCAGTCACCATTCACTTTTATTTTTAAGATAGAATGATGCAATGAAACTAATTTTGAAGCCAAGTTAAGGAACAACGTGAGTTTAGGGTAGATTTTCTTTTGAAGGAATAGTGTAATTTGCTCACTCTGATGTAAAAGATATTGTGAAGAATGTCTGTAGCCAAAATGTTTTGGTTACCATTGACTTCCGATGTAGGAACAAAAAGACGTTTCTCAGACTATCTTCTTTTATGTTCCACAAAAAGAAAAACTCTTGCTGGTTTGAAACAACTTAGGATAAGTAATGGATGACGGATACTTCATTTGAGGGTGAACTATCCCTTTAAGTTTCAACTGAAGATTATAGGTTGTTTTTCTGCTTGGAAGTGCTTTTGTTGGGTGTGCTGTCCATGGTGCTGACAGGGATTGATTTTAGCAATAGACTTTTACCACTTTAAAACATTTGTGATAAAAAATAATCCGTAATAATAATAATAGTTATTTAATAATACTATATTTAATTGGTCAGGATTAGCCATGTGGCACATGCACAGAGGGAGGGAAGAGGAAACAATTTGAGTTCAAATGTTGATGTTCTTTAAATCTACTCATTTATTTTGTTCTTTGAAAGTCAAGTAAGTTTAAGTAACAACTTATCTGCATCACTAGAACCGATGCTAAAAAATATTTAATTTCTCATACAGTCTCCTTTTCATTTAGCATGAGAGGTAATCCCTGCATGATGTCAGTGAGGAGATAATGGCAAAGGTGTGATTTCAAAGCCGAATTATTCTGCACAACTCATATAGGGAGTTTTGGATGTTCTCCACGTTGTTCCCACCCCCTCAGAAACCCCCTACCTCCCGCATTGCGACCCCTCGTGGGGCGCTAGATGGACGGCTGCGCATGCGCCACACGCGCGCTGTCTCTTTAAGTGATCCCGACGGGCTTTTGGAAATCGTCGGCGTGTGCGCAGGAATGACGCAGGATTGACTTCATCTGCAAGTACGTCACGATATTGTAAATTCAAAATTAAGAAGCTGGAGAGAGGCATAGAGCGACATTGTAGGGGTCGTCTTTTTCCCCTTAACGGAAGTGTGTGTGAGTCGGAAATGGCAAGTGACAAGTGTTAGATAACATGAATCATGTCGCTCGGAAAAGAAGAGCTGGACACATGCATGCGTAATATGAAAGCGTTTGAGATTTACGCGCTTTATCTTAGTGCATTTAATGTTATATGGAAATATTTTACGTTGAAACAATTTACTTTGTGAAATAAGCCTTTAGTAGCAGGCAAATATGAGTGTCTCTTTTCTATAGAGATCTTCTAGTGCAATAGAAATATGACATTTATCAGATGTAACTGCCACGTACATTTCTAGCACAGATTTGTATTCAAGTTTAGTAATATAGCATCCTAAGCTCACAACCTTGAACATTTACTTGACTAATCTTTTTCCGTACTCTTAGGCTACATTACGACTGTAACAAATACATTTACTGCATCCATTACGAATGTAATACAATATTCTTACACTCGTATGATAATGAAAATATGACTCAGATTGCAGGTCGTTAGTTTTTATTATCTTGTTAGGGCCGATGTGAGTTCTAACGCTTTTTTACGAAGTATAAAGAATAGAATTTAGCCAATAAAACGGTAAAATCTATCGTATATGCAGGACTAGACGTGTATTTGACTTTCTAATAGACTCCCTGGTTTCTGATCTATCGTGCGCAAAAGTGAGTCACACTGCAGTAACTTTCAGTCGCTCACATCCATGAAATATGACCGGAAAGACCATTGACACACCACAAATCTCGGATATATCTCAATATTCTGCTACATCCTGAACTATTTTGTTCTACAAAATGATAATGTGAGAATAGCTTAATTGTTTTTTGTTTCATTCTAGCCCTAGCATTTATCGCCAGTAAAGTGACTTACCTCGTGTTAAAGCAGTCCAAATTCATCTCAAGAAACTTCTCAGTTGGAATCACCAAAGTATCAGCGTTACCTGTCAACTTCAGTGCATTATTCGTTACCTCTGCTGATGAGAAACGATGCTGAATGGCAAGTGTAACGTCTTCCGCTGGATGTATCCACTCTTTTGCCGTCGATGACACTTGTGAAATTTAACGGGTTCTCCCATCCTTCGCAATTTATAGACAGCTTGTAGTGATAGTAATGCAGATGGGAGGGGGATCTCATTCATTGAAAAACATCAGCAGCATCGCGCTTCAGACGTGCTGCATGACGTCACTCAACGCGCGTGCTGGATAGAGAGGGTCACACAGAAGTTGCGTAAAAGACCTTCACGACTCGGGTCCATAGATGATACGGAGAATATTCTTTTTATTTAAATTATTCACGAATCACAGCGCTAACATAGTGAGATTAAAAAAAAAAGAATAGTTCACCTAGAAAATGAACATTCTGAGATCAATAAGTCACCCTCGTGTCGTTCTAAACTTAAATGATTTTATTTATTTTGTGAAACACAAGATATTTTGAAACACAGACATTTCTCAAAAGTATTCTCTTTTGCGTCTCAGTGAATTAAAATAAATAGCTACAGGTTTGGAATGGCGTGAGGCTGAAAGTTAGGCTGCAATCTTTGCGTGAACTAGTTGTTTGAAAACAGTCTCCTGAACATTCGTTCAATGCAGGTTTTATACAGCAGTGTGTTGTATAGTGTATGAGTAGCCTACCTGAACGTGGATTTGTTCATAGTCCTGAACCTAAACTCATTTGAATATTTACTGTAGAACTAACATGTCTAAGTAGCGTAACTGTCTGTAAAGAGAAAGAAAAAAGTCTGAACAATTATTAAAATAAGAAAAATAAAGTCAATAAAGAATAAATGAAGCAGCCCTGGATTATGGCATTTTAAGAGCATGTGTGTGTGTGGTTGCCATGTGACATAAAGCACTTTTATATTGTATATACATCCATTTAAATAAATATATTTTAATACTTTTTAATACATAGGCTACTGGACTTTTTTTTTTTTAAGTTGTTATATAGCCTACAATTTTTTTTAGAAAGTTTTATGATCATTTTACAGAAAATAAAATAAAAAAAAACTAACATCACAAATAGGATTATTCTTTAGGAGTGTTTTAAAGTCTAAAGAAATCAGATTTCTTTCACCCTGGTTTGAAATCAAATGGAGTATTCCTTTTCATTCAGCTGTGAAGATTGTCTCATATCCTGATTTTCTGAATGTTCGAGTTTAGCAGCAACCAGGCATTCAGAGAATGGGAATTGGGAATGGCGTGTGTGTTTGCCCATTATGCAGCCTGTCGTTGTGAAGTTTTGCTCACTATGATTCACCTCACACCGATTGGCTTTCAGCTCTCGTCGGCAATGCCAATCCCTCGTACTTCCCTTGTCACTTTCTCTCCTCTCTTGTCACTTCCACCCACACTCTCCTGATCCCACTCTCTGCTAAACATGATCGCCCACACATACAACCACCTCATTCACCTCTTCCCTGACACTTGGATTTATTTGCTCTCATTTGTGTCCTTGTACCTGGGATTGGATTCTTACGCTCACACACAGCATGCGTCTCTGATGAATCACCTGTGATTTCCATTGATTACTCCACATAATTATTAGACCTTCTTCAAAGTTCACGTTCAGCTGGATAAAACTAAAATTTCAACTTAGTTTTTTGTGTTAATAATATAGGTATAGCTGATAAAAGCAGTAATTGTAATAATTTTCAACGTTCAGTTATTGGAAAGATTTACTACAAAATGATATATGTGTGTGTGTGTGCACATTTCACACATTTTCTAATTTTAAATATCTAATTTGATGTCTTTTTTAATTTTTATTTATGCACATAAATTGTGTGTGTGTGTAAATGCACATACAGATTGGTGTAAATATATTAATACATACAGTGTACATAAAAACATGGTTTTTGAAGTTGTATAAGTAGACAAAAACAACTTATATATAATATATACTTTTAAGTATACTTAAAAGTACTGTAAGTAGGCTTGAAAGTGTATTCTTTGTCTACTTATTAGACATTTTTTAATGTTTTAAATTTTGTGCGTACTGTATATGTATGTGTATATATAGAACATGAAAGGCTCTTTCGACTTCAGTTATTGTAACACAATATACATATAAATCAGACCTGTTTTTTTTTTTTCAATCTTTTTTGTAATGGCAAGGAAGACACAACTGATGGAGTTTTATGTAATTCTAGATGGCTTAAAACCCAGCAATCTTTAGTTGCCATTCTCTTCAATCTTCACAGACTTCTTCAAAGACAAGTCTCCCATAGCTGTGATCTGAACTGTTGGAAAACAAGGCAGAAACACAGCATGAGCTATGCAAACTTATGAGAGTGCCATTAATAAAAGATGTGCACTCTGAAGCAATCATGGTCATGCTGATCCAGAGGCAGCCATTGATTCTCGCCATCTCAAACAGGGCATAATTAGTCTTGTGAATTAAATATGAAATAGTAGTACGTCATTGAGAGCTCCTTTGAGCCTTACCTCCATCCCTCCTGATCTCCCTCACTTTGCCCCAATCTCTGCCCTAATCTCTGCCCTACTTAAACAGCATGTTCCCTTGCCTCTGTCTCTATACCCACTCTTTTTGCGTTTTTTGTGGATTGCTGTTTCCAAAGCACCCCGGCCAGGCTTGCCCGGTTCCCCACCATGCAGCACCAGCATCTGTCAGAGAGGCTCCACGGGGCTCAGCATCCACCTGCAGAGTTTCTGCCTCCTCCTCCCCTATCAGTCAGTCATCAGTATTCTCTCTCCATCTCTTCCTCTCACGCTCTGTCGTTCCCCCTCTTTCACTTCTCCTCAGCCGTGGCATAAATTGAGCCTCGCTGAGGCATTCCTCTGACAGATATGGTGCAATCTGCCTTCTGGTGCAGAACATCCCCTCTCTATCTGAAATGTATTGACATGCTGCGCAGCACGCAGACAACATGCATGACAACTGTCGAATCATTTGATATTGTTCAGTTGGTGATGCTTTGTTGAACTTACAAGACAAAGAACCACTCCGACAGAATTTGACTTGTGCTGGGAAACCTAAATAGTCACGTCTTTCAAAGTAGAAATCAGTTATCATGTTATCAAACAGTGGATAATCTGAATAGCATTTGAAGAAAGTAGCTGTATTAAATTTCTTTTTATGCGTTATCTGTTCTGTGCTCTTTTTTTTTTTTTTTTTTATGGTGGTCTTTACAGGAATATTCCAGTAGTTCAATGGACAGTATTTGTGGCTTAATATTGATAACCACACTGTAAATCCTAATAAGTTCAGCTTACTTAGAAAAACTTAGGAAACCGATTGCCTTATTTTTGCAAAGCAAACT
>JAUCMS010000025.1:9904329-9928704 GCA_032357445.1 Enteromius radiatus | reverse complement strand
TCGGCCGGAAGCAGTAGGTCATCCGGGTACTTCTCGCCTACTGAATTTCGAATGCTATGAATTCGGACATACTACTCCTGTCAATCAACTATTGTGGGAGTGGCCTCTGTCGGTGTGACGCCACAGACACTGTATCCTCCAGGCTAAAGAGGAAGGAGACTTTCCAGTGTGTTATCAGCGTTCAGTTAAAAAGTTGGCATCTCTGATGGTATGGGGGTGCATGTTTTGGAAGACACTATGAATGCTGAAAGGTATATAAAGGTTTTAGAGCAACGTACAGTATGCTTCCCTCAAGGTGACATCTGTTTCAGAGAAGGTCTTGTGTATTTCAGCAGGGCAATGCAAAACCACAAACCGCTGCTATTACAACAGAACGAAGCAGGCATCGAATTTGAAATAAGCAATTTTTGTGGACAAAATATACTTAAAATGGACTCATTTTTATTGTATTTTACACAATATTGCAGAAGTGGTTTTGTTTGCATGTTAATTGTTTCATATTGTCTATTCACTCGATTTGTTGAGTCATTGTTAACCAACGCAAAGCTCATTATAAAATTTGAGACTCAACACATGTTGGTTAAAATGCCGGATATATGCATGATGGGGGGAAAAAAGCATGAGAGTTTTTGTGTGTGACCTTAAGTGAGCTGCGGTTTGGCTTCAGCTCCAGCGTGGCTAGAGTCACGTCCCTCGGCTGCAGGACGGTGGGAATGTGGTGAGTTCGACCGAGACCAACTCATAAAACTTTGCACCCTGGCACTGTCCTGCTTCCCCTGTAGACAAGGAACCAAAAGTGAGAGGGAAGCCACACACGTGTAGGGTGGGGGTTTCTGATACATTTTTCAGTCATACACACACAGCGCTGCTCAGCTGACCCAGAGGTCACAACCTATCGCTGCTTCCTTCTGTGGTGTTGTGATCTTCTTAACAAGTTTCAGTTCATCCATGGCATGTTTAGACTCTGTGCCTTCACTTAACCTCTCGACCTTTCTCAGCTGATGTGATCACTCATGTTTACTGATTGTGAAATGTCCTTTAAACAGACTATACACACTTAAAGTGACCCCAGATCAGTATAAGTATTTGAACCCATGCATATCCAACACTGATTTTTCTTTTGTTTGCAAATAATTTTTTCCTGCTTCACTTATTTTGATCAAAGTGATATCTAGGTGATTTTATACTGTTGGTGTGTAATGCATGGCATATATGTTTTTATCACAAACTTGCAGTATCTCAGACAGTTACAATTTCTGATTAATTTGAAATTACTCAAAACTCTTGAATTTATGGAGTAGGTCTTGTTCAAACTGCTTATTCATCAGCTTTATCAAGGCTGTTATGTCAATCATTTTGACCAACAAATGAAAAAAGAACTGTTTTGTAAATCAGATGTTATGTCTCATGCTGTGTCCATTGTTACAGAAAATGGAAACACATGCATATGAACAGATACAGTATATGTGTTTGTTTTTGTTATTTTAGATTTTCATTAATATTGCAGTATTTATTTTAAGGTGTCCTTGCTACAGCATAATTATAGATTTTCAGTACTGAGCTACAGTATATTAATTAACTACATGTAATTACTATATGGTAAGGATTAGATTGAGGGTTTGGTTTAGGCTTAGTTATATATAATTACAAATAATATATTGCTATTACTATAGTAAACACATGTAACAAGTGTAACAAGGACACTGTAAAAAAAAAAAAAAAGTTTTGGCAGTTTTGTACTTTTTTATGTTCTTTTTGTTTAGTTTTTGTTTTTGCAAAAAGTATTCTCGTAGCCTGGCAAAACTAAAATTGTTCCACTGATGTCACACGGACTGTTTTACCGTTTTTTAGTACATATCTGTATCTGTATCATTTCAGGTGTATTGCTCTCTATGGGGGGTCGGATTTCTCTCTGATATTATCAAAAATATCTTAACCTATGTTCCGAAGATGAACGGAGGTCTTATGTGTTTGGAACAACATGTGGGTGAGTAATCAATGACAGATTTTTATTCTGGGGTGAATTAACCCTTTAATATGTTACTGCTGTATTTCTTTATAACAAATGCCACTTGTTTGTTATTTGGTTATTGAATGCAAAGAAATCCATACATTAGTGACAGAAGTTATTTTTGGGGGCTGCTCTATTTTTGTAAAATTTTCTTGATATTAGAGCCATACTTTGTAAAAGAGTTACAGTTTCTTAAACTGTAAAAGTGTGTGTGTTGGTATATATATGCATCTAGGTGAATTTTGACAGCTAACCCACCCACCTTTTCATCCTTTGAGTACATGGAAATGCCAGTTTACCAATATACTTGTGTGAGGAAAGTGAACTGAAAATGCACCAGCTGCCAGCTGTTGAAACCAACTCTCTCTGTTCCTCCTGCTTCCACTTACCAGTTACTGCTGGACAGAATTAACCTGACTTCGGTTTAAAAGAAATATTTCTCATGCAAATTGCGTTGGTCTAAAAATACTGAGGGAAGCATATTTTATGCACGTATCAATTTATGTCAGACATCTCCCCTGTTTATTGTTCCTATTTGTCTCTGTTTGACCACATTGAACTAAAACCTCTGGTTTAGAGGATGTAGAAGTTTGTGTGAGATCTGCGGTTTGCAGTATTGTATGTTGAAATATCTGTCTTTCAGTGGACTCTTGACAGAGGAAGGCATACATTACAGTATGTTAGTTTTAACAGTCATCGCTATACCAACAACAACAAGCAGTCTCTGTAGATCGCTCTGTTGTGATCACCTGAATTAGCTATGCAGCACAAACACAGATGAGTCTCGCACTACAGGCATGTTAAGTTACGCTTGAGTGCTGTCTGTTTTATCACTTTAAGAAATGCAAAAACGACCCTTTTAAATGACACATTATATATGAAGCTCCATTTCCTTAGTCATCACTTAAGTTGTAATCAAGATGAATGTTTGCTTTGCTTCGAGAGAGCGATTAGTGTATTAATAACCATCCTCTTGCTGACTGTTTGTCTCTATGTAACCCTTTGCGTCTTGTCAAAGTGAAAAAACTTGGTTCCAGGGCGGCGTACCAATTCCCACTCACACTCTCTGCCATGCCCTCAAACCTTTGGAAGGCCTCTTTCCTGCAGTAAATGTCACGCCACTCTTTAAGAAGATATATGAACATTCAGAGCCAAATGATATGATCTAAAAGAGGCAGTGCCGCTCTCGTCATGTGTCCTATCTTCTGTGGAGAGAAGCATTTTGGAGCAGGCTTAGTTCTAATCATATCTTTCAAGAAAACAAGTGTTTGTATATAATTAACTCTTGCTGGCTCTTTGTTTCCGCATCTGAGTGATTGAAATTATGACTTGGTGGAAGAGCTATGGTTGCAGTTCACAAGAAATGAAATAGCAGGCCAATTAGTGTTTAAAATAGTTCCCTGAAATATGATTTTCATTTGCTTATAATATAATTAAAATCAGCTTTTTTAAGCACATAAAATGTTCAGAGGAAACTAAAAACATTTTTGATGAAGTCAAGAGCTATTTATATTTCTTGTGACTATAAAGGGGGCTAATGTTGGATTAAATTTATTTCTTATATCATATTTCAGGACTTTTGTGTACTTTTCCTCCTAAATAGTAATAATAGTAATAATATTATTAATAATAATAGTAATTGGCTCGATATTATGGATTTAATTATTGATTTAGTCTAATCTAAGTTTAAATAAAATATTGATGCTGTTGATTTGCTACTGATCATGTTTAGTAAAAAACATTCTGAAAATACTTTTGTAATATGTTTCTTGTTATATTATTTGAACATGAATTGGTATTTAAACCACATCTTTGCGTGTATAGAGAGTTTTGTGTACAGTTTGTAGCACTGAAAAGTAACAGGCCACATTTTATCCTTTTTAATGTTTACTGAGTCCATATATTAGTAAACTTAAGACTATTATTTGTGAGAGTGTGTGTATGTGAAAGAGAGCATGCAAATAATTTTGAACAAGGGAAGTGAACGTCTGAGTGCATGTCTGTGTGAAAATGGCAGTTTGCCACATCTGTGTTTGCCATTGTGGTGCAATATTAGTGATGTCACTTTGGCAAACACCTCGACTGACCTTCAGATCAGAACTACACAGAAGGATTGCAGTCATTAAAATATGAAGAAATATTCTCCGTAATGCCTAAACATCAATTCCTCTTCTATGTTTCCAATCTCATGAGAAAAAGTCAACTACAACATAGAAATATAATGAAGTTGGACGATGTGACAGTGTTGCCAAGTCAGTGGTTTTTCCGCAAAATTGAACTACTTTTATACAGCTTTCATGGGCTGTTTATTTAGTCAGCAAATTGCTTTGAAAGCCCCTGCCCACCTGGAACGCAATTTCAACCAAGGTGGGACCCCATGGAATGCAAATTTTGTTTGTAGTTTTGGCTGCGATTGAGCTCATGTAGAGTACAGGTTGAGCTGGTTTTGTTACAAATACCTATAGCCATCTTGCAATGTTATTCATACAGACATATATTAAAAATACACCCCCTAACCTAAACAAAACCAGCAGTTGCAGATCACTCAAAAAAGTATAAATGAATATGAATCATCTAAATCCATATAAATTAGCCATCAAGGTTTAAATAGTTACTCTTTGAGCTGGTGTTCTGTAGTTTATGATGTTACAGAAAGGCCAGCTGCACTTGTTCATTGCTCATTCTTTCTAAAGTCTCGTTTATGTGTGTAAAGAAAGTCTGTATCAGCTCAAAGTTCTGCAAAGCCCAGATGCACTAGTATTATTAGTAAGATTAACCAGTATCTCATTCACCACTAGTGTGCATCGTGGTCCACTATCTGTAACTTTATCAGAGCAACTGAGAAGTGTGGCTGGTTCTTTTTGCCCAAATTTGAGTGTGTGATCTTATCATGAGATGCGATAACCCTTGTTTGCTTTTTAACTTTTACAAGTTTCAAGTGTCATACATACATAAGTCTATAATATGTTGGTAATTATAGAATCTATAATTGCCAAGTTTTAAACTGTACTATATGTATCATGTATATGCTTCTCTTTGCTCTTGGAAAGGAGGCCCTTCTTTGCCTGATAAAGTTTGTAGACCCCTGCTAGGTGGGCCAGGCTAGGATCCTCCACTCTGAGGCCACTGTACAATACGAACCAAACTAAATAAGTCATCTAAATAAAATAGTGTAACCCTGTCTTACACCCCCTCCAGTGTGACTTGATGTTTGCCTGAACGTCTTCGTCTTACTGTCACACTGTCTGCTAGGGCCTCCCCTGATGTTATTTTCTACCACAGTCTTCCCACAGTATGAGGACCTGAAAATACATACACTGGCCAAATAGAGATGTTCTCACCCTTCAAACCCTTCAACAGATTTTGTTTATCCATAAAAAAAAACTTTCACAAAGTCATGGATTTTTTTATGTACTATGTCATAACTGTTTGTCACTTCTTTGTAACATTATGTTAATTCCCATTAGCCTCATTTGTTAAAATATGAAAAACGATTAAAATTGCTTTCAGTAAGACTGCTAACCTGCATACTTCATGAATGATGTAGCATTGTATATTGGATGAAGAAAGTCTTACTAATTTAGTACATTTTCATTCTTTGTGATTATTTTTTTTTTCCCCAGTGCCCAAAAAGACAAAAATATAAGGCCATATTTAACAGACACAGGAAAAGAAAGTCTCAGTGTAGGTCAGGCCCGGCTCCTACAATATCAGAATCTTGGCCCACCCTGGCCCCACACTACTTAACAGCCAGTCACAAAAATTTTTGTGATACAAAAAGCGCGAGGGATAGCGGCTCCCTAATGCGCGAAAATGATATACAATATTAGCAGGTTTGTGGTTGTGGGCGGGAGTACATTCATTGCGTGAAGAAAGCGAATAAAAGTCCTATAATGTATACAATTTTCGCGCATAAGGGAGCCGATATCAATTTGCGCGGAATTTAAATTCTTTAGAATGAAGAATTTCTCTTTCCCTTTGGCGATCACGCGTACAGTGCTCTGTGTAAAGGGTAAGCATCTTACAAGATGTCAATGTGTCAATGAGTAGGAAGCCTTTGAGTGAGTGACTGTATTGTAGTGACAATATATATTTTAGGTATGTAAAATAGTTGGATATGGTCACTATACTTTGTTTTGCACTGGCAACTGGGCTAGTTTTGTCACCTGGCAATCCTTTTGTAGAGCAGATGCTCTCAGCTTAGAATTGTATTGTATGTATTCTAACTGAACTACATTAATTAATTAATTAATAATCAATAATTTTTATATAAATATATATTGGCTCTCTTGGCCCACCCTTCATCTCCTGTCTGGGGCCGGGTCTGTTGTAGGTCAGAAAGAGTTTATGCACAGGAAACAGTGAATGCATCATCATGACTCACTCCAACTGCTGGAGGTGAAAGCAAGAGAGATGGGTATCGGTGGGCAGGGAGTTATCGTCGCTCTGTTGCCTTGGTTACCGCTGCTCGTCAGCGCTCCCCACATGCGCACACACGAGCGCACGCAGCCCCCGTGTGGGAACGGTTCTGGTAGAACAAAGCCGGTATGCTTTTTGAGGTGTGTGGTGTCCTCAGCTATGTTGAGTGAGTTTTCTTAGAAAGGGCAGTGGGATGACGTGCGTGCTTCATTCAGACCGTTGAGACGGCGTGTCGTGTGGCGGCCGTCCTTTTCTCACGTTGTAAGGGCTTTGAGCTCTGCTAGGGGAATTTACTTTTATGCAATTTATTATCAGATGCTTCTCATAAAAAGGCTGCGATTAGAATAGTCTTAAATTCGTCAAGAAAAGCGTTTGCGGTTTCGTCAGAGATTATCTCATTAGAGCGCGCGGGTGTTTTTTGCACGCAAGATGAAACGGCACACGCCGTGACGTCCAATTCACTAACAAATAACTCTTATAATAAGAATTAGAATAGAATTAGATTGAGTTCACCTTTTGAATCACACTCCGATGTCTTTTACTAGTTAGGCTACTTATTCTAAAAAGGACTCCCTGATTTAAACGCCAGTCGTTTTTCGTTACTGTAACGTAACATTATAAAACTTGCATCACTCTAATTAGGCTTTTAGGTTAACTGTTTGTTCATATGAGGTTTATTTATACATATGTGACTTTGGATGATAAAACCAGTCAAAGAGACATTTTTGTGGAATTGAGATCTATACATCATATGAAAGCTGAATAAATAAGCTTTCCATTTATGTGTGGTTTGCTCAGGACAATATTTGTCTGAGATACAACTATGTGAAAATCTGGAGTCTAAAGAGGGCAAAAAAATATTGCGTAAAAAATTACGTTTTGATATTTACAGTAGGAAATTTACCAAATATCTTCATGGAACACAATCTTTATTTAATGTTCTAAGGATTTTTGGCATAAAAGAAAAAAATGCTCATTTTGACCTATACAAGGTTATTGTTGGCTATTGGCTATTTCTGCAAATATACCTGTGCTTCTTAAGTTGTGTGGTCTGGTCACATATGTACAACAGAATTTTGTTGGGCTGCAGGAATCCAATTACATGAATTAGCAGGTGATTCGTTTGATAAACAACCATGCAGCTCAATATTAACAAAGGGCTTATGTATACAGCCCACTTGTGTGTGTATAATATGGAGAAACACTCTTATCTCTTTGTTAGTACTTCAGGTGATTTATGGCTGATGAGTAGGTGCTACTGTACCCAGCCAGAGCACTTACCACACTGTAATCATCTGTTCTGGGTCTCAGCCATTAAAAGCCTGTATTTATATGTGAGGGCCACATCCACTGTAGCCGCTATTAGTCATTTCTGGACCGCCAGCGCACCTGACTACTGTCTTGTAAAGCTTCACTGCTTTGGCAAAGGTTCAATGCCCACTTCTTCTCTCTGGTTTATATAAAGAAAGCCTGACACTGATGAGGAATGTGAGGGTGGTCTGATCATTAAACAGAGCTCAAACAGCACCCAGAGACTCTGCTTCCTTCCATCAGACTCAAGATACTACTCTGAGAAGCACTTAAGCGTCATTTCACATTGAGTTATTAGGGCAATTTTGTTTTATTTTAATGGCGCTTTACCTTTTTTATGTGTGTTTTTCTGGCTTTATTTTCAGAACAGTGTAGACTATAGTGTAGATAGGAAAGAAGTGAGAGATTACTATAATATATTTGTACTGTACTTAAAAATGCTGGGTTGTTTCAACCCATCTTTGGGTCAAATATGGAATAACCTACTTTTTGGGTTAAAAAATAAATAAAAAAAACTTAACCCAACAGTTAGGTTATTTAATATTTATAAGTTGCATTTTAGAGTGGGCATGTTATGGGTTATTGGGTTGGGGGGGGAAATAGGTTTTTGCTGTTTAAAAGGTTTAATGACAATATCTAGAGATTGATATAATGCTAAGATATTTAATAAGCACACATTTGATTCTGAATAATCAGTCATTTTTGGTCAATATTGTTTTCTCTATTGACCATTCAGTTTTAAACTATTATCTCACATTTGCAGTGTCCTTCTTAACACCAGATAAACTTAAATTAAAAACTCAAATCATTGCTTTATTTGGAAATATGAAAAATGTATATATTCAGATGGTCATTTGCACAAAATAAACCCCTTTTGGATGATACAATATTTTTACAGGGTTTATTTTGTGATACTGACTAATTGTCAATCATACAGTATTATTATAATTAGTGATAGCAAAAGAAATGTACACAAAATGTATGTATATATAAAAAGTATGAATAGTAGAATTTAGTTAATTATATAATGTTTACTATTCTATAAGGAAAGGCGCTATTTACTCTATAATGTCCATAAATCTGCTTTGAGTGATAAGGAGCTAAATTAACAAAATTTTATTATGTTATGCCTGATATGATGAAAGTTTTTTTGTTTTGTTTTGTTTTTTTTAAAGAGAAATGTTTGTTTAGAATATGTTTAGAATTCGTCTAGGCTGTTGGTAGACTTTGAAGTTGCCACTTTTGTTGATAGGTCACGCTGGCACCATCCTCAATAGTTATCAGGCTATTAATCGGTCTAGCGAATTGTATGCAATCTATGCAGAACTTTCAAATTCACGCTCAAGTCATTATGGCTATATAATATTGCAATGAAAACTTAAGGAAGATTCAAAAACATTTTAAGTTGCATGAATGAGCTCAGAACATGGCCTTGTCTCAGTGCTGATGGGTTAATCTCCACCAGCAGAGGGCAGACTCTTCCTTTAACAGAACAGCCTGGCGCTGTGTCCATCTCCGCGGTGGACCTCCGTGCTTCATCGCTCTGCTGGCTGGCTAAGTCACTGGTGCATGAGTTTCTGACACTTTCATTTAACACTGTACACTGACACTCAACATCTTGCTCTCTCTCTCTCTCTCTCTCTCTCTCTCACTTTCTATCCTCCAGCGTGCCTGAACGCCTGTGTGGCTGCTGTCTCGGGTGTGTGGTGGTGGCTGTGTCACTGAGCTCCTCCGACCAATAGCACGACTGAATTAAAGGCCAGCGCAGGCTGAGAGGCCATGAGAAAGACTCAACCCCCCTCACCCTCAAACCCAGCTGCCTTCTGCTGCTCTCGCTCTGAGCGCCGCCCTGACACACACACAGCAATAACATTTAAATGGTAGATTCTTGATATGAACCTTTTCCTCTCTGGCCCACCAAAGTGTTTTTTTGCCCACCCCCAATTCTCTGTAAATGCCACGCATACACATTTAATACAAAAAAATGTCATTATTTATCACTGTTTAAATCGATGGCTTCTGTTCCCAATCATTTACACTGGAAGTCTATTTTTCCCTTTGTCTCAGCAGGCCCACAGTTTAATTCTGTTCCAGCCAATCCAGTTAATTTAAGACAACCTGCAGAAAAACTGTTTCCCGGTGAGAAATGAAAGTGTATATATGTACAATTCTTATGCGTCAAATAATGTTTCTTTCTGAGTGTGACACAATCTAGTCATTCGTGTTTGTGCACGGCTGTGCCCTGACCTCCGTGTGAACTTTTCACCCGGTGTGTGAAGTGTGAACTTGCTGCCACAGCAGGCAGAAGTGAAACCTGTGTGGGTTTCTGGGTTGCATGTTGTACCCACGCTGAATTGTGCGCCACACGCCGGATCCTGAGCTGCTGTTTTCGCTGTTTCTCTCGTTCTTTTTCTCATTCTGTCTTTCTATTTCTCTCTCTTTCTCGCTCTTTCTCTCTCTCTCTCTCTCAGAGTCGTATGATGTTCTGCGGTCACGTACGTATCAGGCCAACCGCACCAGCAGACTCACACACTCCAACACGGGCAGGTCGGCACGTACGCGCCCGTCTTTAAACACGTACCACACTGCACCCAGCTACCTGCCTCCAGCCACTCACACATATACACACACGTTTGCAGCCTAGCTTGTGCTGTAAACACTTAGCTCAGAATACAACCGTGAGAAACTGCATTCTCAGCTCACATTTGTATTTATAGATTGGCAGGAAGCATGTTCACTCTGCTGTGCCCCGTGCAACATTTGGGCAAGGTTTCATATTTATCTCAGAGCTCTTCCCTGAAATATTGTCAATATTTTAGTTATATTTTTGTTTATTCTGATTGTTATGAAGAAATCAAGCATTTTTATTATCTCTTTGTTCACTTGCCCTTTTCAAGCAACAGAATGATGACAATTTTGTAGTTTGTTCTTTTCATTTTTCCATGTGCAGTTACCATGAATGGAGACTGGAGCTCCATTTAAGTCATTTAATTTCACTTCAAGTTGGCATAAAATGTCAATGCCAATTTTTCAATATGTCTTCCTGTGAAAATATAAGACTTCTCTCTGGTGATGCATACAATATTTGTTCAATCAAAAATCAACAGATAATCCAAGTACTGCCCTTTACATAGAAAATATGACAGGTTTGAGATAACCCGTGAACAAATAATTAAAGTGTTAATTTTTGGATAAACAATCCCTTACATATCAGCAACATTTAGTTGTTTTTTTTTCCGTTCATGCATGCTGTATTGCTTTCCATCGTCAGACGTGATGGTTTTCATTGTGTCAGCATTTACTTGGCCTCTTCTTACTGTTGAGAATATCAAAGTGTGAGAAAGAGAGAACTTGAGAGTACTAGAGTGAGTAAGCAGGGGTATTTTTTTGTTGTTGTTGTGGCAGAACTTTTTCCCCGTAAGATTTTTTTTTTTTTTTTCGTTTATTCTTCATAGTGCAAACTTTCATGCAAAGGTCACCAGATTGTGTGCGTGTTGTGTTTGTGAAAGAGAGATAGGGAGGAAGTTCATTGCTATCCTTTCTCTTTGTGCACAGTGGAGCTGAGCATGATTCACTAATGAAGTTTCCAGTGTGGGGCCATCACAGAGCTGCTGCCAATATCAACGCCCCCCTCCCCTCCTCCTGGCTGTGGGAGTGAAGCATGCTGGGAGACAGCAGGACTGTTTATGTGGGTGGCAGTGCCCAGGGGCCAGCTCTGTGAGATCTAATGCATGTTATTCAGATCAGTGTCACTAGGGAGTTTCTGGGTAGGGCTGTGAGTGTGCGTGTGAATGTATGCCGAGTGGGCTGCGGTGGTCTGTGCTCCATGTACAAAGGCGGCAGATTCTCTCTGACAGATGCCACAGTCCAGACCCTCATCACAGGAAGTCATTCATATTGCTATTTGCTTATCACAGGCCCTCTGTGGGCTTCTCTGGGCTAGAGTTAACCTCCCGCTTGACAGGACACAAGCAGGACTTCCTCTCATGTTGCAGCTGTACCTGCCTCTCTTTTCCCAGAATCCAGAGCCCTGAACCTCTCATAACTCAGACGCTCTAATTGGTTGTCAGTGTTTTCCCTTAACCAAACCCTCTGCTCATGAACACTGCTTATGTTTAATGGGTTCTTACCGACCCTAAGTGTCATAGGTAGTGACAGATGGATTTAAATCAGAAGCACACGTGTGTGAGATAAAATGACAAGTGACCAAATCGTGCCACATAAAGTGTAATAAAAATAATGTACAAGCCATTTGATATTGTATAAAGTGTTAGTTCACCCCAAAATAAAAATTATGTCATTAATAACTCACCCTCATGTCGTTCCAAACCTGTAAGACGTTCGTTTATCTTCGGAACACAAATGTAAATATTTTTTTATAAAACCTGAGAGCTTTGTGACCCTCCATAGACAACAACACAACTTAAATAATCCCAGCTCCAGAAACATAGTAAATCTATCAGTAAAACAGTCCATTTAACATCAGTGCCTCAATTTCAGTTTTGTGACACTATGAGACACTCTTAATTTGTCTTCTGAAGATGAACGAAGGTCTTACAGGTTTTTGGAACAACATGAGGGTGAGTGATTAAGTCCCTGTCACTGAACATTTGACAACCTCTAAGCAGAAGTATTAAGTGTGTAATTCATCCCACTTTTTGTGCAGCAGAAATATTACTATAGTAAATTTTCTGTTTATTAGTACTTATAAAACACGTACCACTGTCAATTCACCCTTACACCCTTCTTCATTCACACATGCAGTCTGGCCCCTCCGAAGCCCATTTCCTCTTCAAAGGGCATGGGAACCCTGATCACTCTCCTCCCACGATCCCTCTCTCTTCCTCCTCTTCTCCCCACTGTGTCCTTGTCCTCTCTCTCACCTCCTCCTTACCCTGTCCCACCTCCCCTTTATCCTCTCCGTCACATCCCTGCTCTGTGGTACCCCACTGTCCTCCTCTTATTCACATCTTTCTGGTTCTCTCACTCAATCTCTTGTTCTCTCTCCCTCTCTTGATTTCCTGCCTCTCTTTGTCCATCTGTGCCCAATTTACCCTGAGCTGGGTCTGTTTTTTTCTTGATAATTTGTTTTTGATTCCCCAGAATTAGAAAACCATTGTGTGCTTGCTGCCTCTTGCTCGTACACACACACACACAAACATACACACGCTCGCACATGCACGGGTGAACTCACATACACACACACACCACGTACACACACATTTTTATTGTATTATTCTATAAAAGTTCCTATAAATCACTGGTTATTAATCGGCCCCAGACGGCCCTACCTCCCTCTCTCCCCCTCTTCTCTTGCGCACAAACACAGACCAGATGCATAGGAAATGGGATGGCAAGAAGGGCACCCAGGAGACAAACTGTGCTTTTTCTCTGTTTTTTTTCCTTCTCTCCTCTCCTAATTTTCTCTGTCTCTCCTCATCCTTTTTTCGCTATGAAGCTTCATTTATGTATAAATGCCCAAACCCAAAACTCACAGAGGGAATAAAGTTTAAATTAAGGTTTAGGGGAAAAAAGAGAGATTAAATAATAAATATAAATCTTCCGCTCCTGCCAAAGATCCCGGTGTGTGGGATCAGGGTTAAACGTCCATCCTCTCTTGTTGGAAACAAACGGGGGTCTGATTTCTGGTCGCCTTGAGTCCCGTTTAATGAACACACAAACAGACGTAATACAAACACGCTTTTTTCTTTTTTTACTTCACATAAACTTTGACATGCTGACTTATATTGCTGTTAGAAGAGCGTTACTGTTGTGCGTCAGTACGGTTTTGTGTAAACTTGTAACTTTAGTATCTTTTCCAGACCGTGAGCAGCAAGTTGGCTTTGAGACAACTTTACTATTTCCTCTTCATCTGCTCCAGCTCTCTGATCACTCCTTGATTGAGACATCGAAAGGCACACCTGTCGGTTGCAGCCACGTGTCAGTCAAAGCATAAGATTTGTAAACCACCGCAGAGGGAAAGGATACGGACACATCCGTCCCAAGCCTCAGTTTGTCAGTGCGAAGCCGGCTAACGCACTCCCAGTGTGCTGTTCGCTGAGAGCACAAGAAAATGTGAGAAATGTGCGCCTTGGCCGAGGGGACGGTGGGGGGAGTGCTGGTTTTCAGGCACGCAGGGACAGCCTGCAGGGTTCTGCCAAGAGCAACATGGCGCTGTGCTCATGGAACTTGAGGGGATGAAGGGAGGCTGGGCTGCAGGGCTCGCCGGGGTTCCTCAGGGCTCTACCTTAGGCCCTTGCCCAGAGATAAATGGGGTGTGGAAGAACTCTTTCCCATACAGTGCAATTCGGTTAAAGTCAGGAGGAGATCATTCCTCAAACACTCACAGCACTACCCACAAAATCCACACGGCTGTTTATCGTGTTTAGCCTTGTTTGGAGAAGGACAATGATCGACAATCTTGTATGGGCGTGGACGATTATTCATCAGACAATTGACAATTAAATAGTGGCATTGATTTAGATATTTCTTTTTAGTAGTTTTGATATTTTTAGACCTGGGGTTTCCAGTCCTGCTGCTGGAAGTAGTTTAAGAGTGTTCAATAAGTGTTGGAGCTAAGATTTGCAAGATTGGACACCACTATCAAAGACTGCACAGAAATGTTCTGCTACTATTCGCAAAAAAGTTGCATCTTAAAGTACTCCCACTTTAGTACTTACATCCATACGCAAGACATATGTCTTTGACCAAATTGCTTCCAGTTTTTAATAACTGCTCTTAAGATGCTTCAGTCTGTTCCATCCCATGCCACCCCAACTACAAAAAAGTTAGCTTTCCAGGTGCAAGAGCTTGTCACTGGGGAAAGACCATTAAAGGGACATCTTTATATCTTTATGTACCCCTTAAATGTTCACAGCAGTACCTCGTTTATGCACTTTTTGGAGGTAGATAGGGTACAAAGTTGTATCCTTCAGGGTAATTCCTCAGTGACAAGCTCTTGCACCCCCCTAAAGAACATATTTTTCTGACAGAGTAGTTCTTTTTGAACACAAGAGTGCTAATCTGCCTAATTTTAGGTAGTAATTGTGTAGTTATTCAGGCTTGCTATGGAATGTGTAGTTTTGCACATCCCTAAATGTTTTTACATACTAAAGTTCAAAAGGATTCGAATCTTCTCATTCACTGTTGTCTTCCACTGAGGGTAGAATCTGGTCACGGAAGGTGAAGCAATTTGGTAGACTTGAATAAAGAATGCATATGACCCTGTCTAGTGGCTATACTGACCACAAGCTTGCCAGCAAATAGTCCTGCAAATATGTAAATAGGAGGTCTTGGAAGGATCATCTTTTCCCCTCGAAATGTGCAATGCTTACTAGCACAAGGGATTGAAGGAGGAGAGAAAACAACCCAAGGACTCCATATAAGGGCCTGTTTGGGCTCTGGCACCATTCTCCCTGTCAGTCTCTTGTGCTGGGTCAGTCCCCTTTTAATCAGGACCCACAAAATGTTTTGCACC
The DNA here is from genome assembly GCA_032357445.1 of Enteromius radiatus. Taxonomy (NCBI): domain Eukaryota; kingdom Metazoa; phylum Chordata; class Actinopteri; order Cypriniformes; family Cyprinidae; genus Enteromius; species Enteromius radiatus. Next base: position 9,913,486 of record JAUCMS010000025.1, on the reverse strand, counting down.
CGTTTGCATTGCAACTACACAGATCTCACATACGCTGTACCCTTGCACCGTTAATTATAACACGCACACAAACAAACACATACTTGGCGTACACAAGCACAGGCTTATCAGTTGCAAGGTCGACCTGCTGACACTTAGACCGTTTAGTGAAATCATCACTTTCGGTGTGTGTGCATGTGGCTGGCTCGTATCTGAAGTTCCCCACCCACTACCCTACAGTGCCCCAGCTGAACTCTGCATGCCCTCTTATGAAGTGATGATAAAAAGAAGGAAATACTGCAGAAAAAGCAGAAACCTCACTACTTCTCATTTTCCATGGCGCTACCTCTCTCTTTGGTATGTGTGGTGGTTCGATGTTGAGTGTGTGTGTGTTCTTCAATGGTTATTAGTCCAGGGCTGGTTGGTTTGTGGGTACTGGCCTGTGGTTTCGCTCCGAGCAGAAACAGAGTGTAAAGATGGCTGCCACACTGAGACATACTGGCACCAGTAGGGCAGAGTTAGTTCCTCTTGCCATGCAAAACAAGGAACCAAGACTCTGTGTGTGCACGCTAGTGTGGGTTGCTTTTGTCCTTTTGACCACTTGAATCTGCCTGAACATTTGCTGTAGTCGAGAGCCATGCTGTTCATTAACCAGATTAAATCTAGACCGTTTGGATTATTGCAGCCTATTGGCTTTCGTGATGCTGATTGTGATTAAAAGGAAATGTGTAATAAACTCAAGAATCTCTGTGCATAAAGTAACATGACCTTCAAGTAGATGTCAAAAACTTATTTTGAAGTTTTGCGTATTATTCTAAAAAAAAACAATAGTCACTTTTACAGAAGTTGCCATCTGACTCACATGTCAAGTAATCAAGGAGGAATCATGGCATTATTATCTGAACGTTTTTTGTGTTTTGTTTTTTTTATTTTTTTGAAAGAAAGATAGATACTGATGGATTGGAGTTTTTTTGGTCCAGGTAAACTAGTCTGTTAGATAAATAGTCCACCATGCTGCCCTCTGGCCCAGATGAGAGGAGGATGCCAGCAGGATGAGCTGGCTATGAGGAGGCTGATTGCTTTGTCAAGTTTCTGGTTCTTCAGGATGAGGAGGAGGGTTCACTTCCTCCCCCTGCCTCCCTGCAGCTGGTATTGTTCTTCGGGCACTTTAACCCCCCGCTCCCCTAGTCCCAGTCGGCTCTCCATCTCCCATCCTTCCCCGGAGCTGGCAGCAGAGTCTGGGCACTCTCCACAGCATTGGCCTCAACCCCAACAGGATGTGGAGCTCAGCATTTGTGTGTGTGTGTGTGTGCATTTCTGTTCTTTTTTCCCTTCTCATTTTTTTTTCTCTGATTTTGTGTCTTGGCTGACTTTTTTACCTCTCGAAGAATTTGGAAAGGCCATGAGATTTTTTTTTTTTTGCCATGACTTTCAGCACAGCTCTTTCTCTCTCACTCTGTGCCTGCTGCGGCTTCGCAGTAATAGATTTCATATGTTGCTGCAGTTGACATCAGTCTTAAACTATTTTACATGTGATCTGCAATATTTCCTCAGGAAATCTGTCAGATATTTATTAAGGGCTAATAAAATAAACCTCTCTTGTTCTCTCTCTTTTCTTTCTCTTGTCCCTTTTCTTTCATTTGTTACCTAGTCCCTTCCTCTTGTAGTAGGTCTGGAAGGAGGAGTGATTGTATTATTGGTGTTACTCATGCTTTCAAAAGCTTCTTTTTTAGGAAACGGTTTCCTTCCATTCATAAGATGAGCTGTGGGTCAGGCCTAGGGTGAGTTTGTATGTGTCTGGGTAAGGCGCTGTCCATATCTCACTTCTCTTTTCCTTTCTCCGGTCATCTCTTCGCTACTCTGTGACTCCCACTAGCTGCTTTTTCAGACCTGCACACACTCTGCTGTGTCTGACTGCATCACATTTAAGAATATAATGACTGTGACAGTGAATAAACCACATGATGTTTATGCACAGACAACTACCTGTAGTATTTTTACCTTAAGAGAATTTTTATAGGATAACCACAATACAAGTACGTATAGTGTGAAGAGATAAATTGAGATTTTTTTGTACCTGTAGTAGTAATACTTCAAATGTAAATATGTGTACTTTGACATTTATTATATTTAGTATATGAATATAAATAGACATGGTAAAGTTTATAAAGGATAAAACGTAAAACATGTGTTCTTTGCAAGTCTGATCCTGACCACATTAAATCTGTCTGCTGCTATGGACTTTCATTTTTCTGTATTAATATGTTCTTATTTTGTCCAAATCCTTTTTTGATCGTTTGGTTATTTTTTATTATATCTATATTTTGTAACATTTCTACTTTAACATTATACTGTATATTATGAATGACCCACTGTGTCAATTAAGAGTGTAAAGGTAAAGATATATTTTTATTATCTATCTTTGTCTATCTAAACTGGTTTTAAAAAATAAATGTGTTAAAATAAAACTAATTTGCATTCTCACTCATATTCTCTCTTCCTCAAACAGTGTCACATATACCCACTAGTCATTAACTGTTTTTTAAGCTTAAAAACAAATGTGAATAATAAAAAGTGCAGCATATTGAATAGCAGCCCAGAACTCTGCATTATATGATAAATAGTCAATCAAAATAGCAATCCTCCCCGTGGGTTGTTATGTGATAATTCAACCCATTTTCATAGTGAAGTTATTGCCCTTCTTTTGCTCATGAACGTACAGTATGTCATAAATCACATCCGTTATTTGTTTTTCATGTTATTTTTTTCCCCTCCTCATTGCCCGGAACGGCAGAGATGGAAAACAAACACATCAGCACTTGGCATTATGAACCTTCGAATTGCCCTCTCTCTCTCCTCCCCTCACTCTCTCCCTCCCTTTCATCCTGCTTCCAGCTGCACACCCATCTCGCTCTTTCTGGGGTCCCCTGGCTGCAGTACCCATAATTCACCATAAGACACAACACCCACACCAAGCCCTCTCTAACCTTTATAGAGCGGCCAAGGCACAGCAAGAGGAGGAGAGGGGCAGGGGACTGGTGATGGGGCAAATACTTTCTCTGTGTCTCTTTGGGCCTCTGACCAAGTGCGAGGCCAGAGGCCCCCACCAAGAGGGTGAGAGAGTAGGAAAGATCTCACCACAGAGAGAACAGAACAACAGAGAGAAGATCTCACAGACTGATAACCCAGCCGTGATCATAAGAGAAACTGGGAAAGATGCAGATATAAATGAGCTGCCTTTAAAGGGAGCTGTCTTTTAAGTCAGTTATATATGATTACATTTTATATTACGAATATAAATATAGATTAGCAAAATTATTAAACTTTTGGGGTTGGTGGCATTGTTAATAAAGGTTGGTGAATCTTGTGATCACCAAGGCTGAATTTATATGAGCAAAATCACTGTAAATATAGGGTTTTTAAAAAATAATTTATTCCTGCGAGGCAAAAAGTCTTTATTGTTGTTTAATCTTCAGAAATCATACTAATATGCTGATTTTGTGCTCAATAAACATTGTCATATCAATGTAGAAAACAATTGTGCTGCTTAATACAGTATTTTTGCAGAAACTGTGATGTTGTTTTTTTAAGATTCTTTAAAGAATAGGAAGTTTAAAAAAGTACAATTTTTCTGTAGTAATTTTTTTGTGGCATTAAGTTTGCTCTATGTGCAACGCTACATTAGAATTTGACCATAGTATAATGAAATACCATGGCTTTTGAAACATCCGCTACAAATTTACAACACTGTGTAGGCATCTCAGTGTCACTAGGTTTCAGAACAGAGTGAAGAGAGAGAGAAAAATTGGAGTTAGGGCACAGGGGTGCCTGTTTGTCTGGCGGAGCGTCTGTGTGTCAGTCTATGGGGATTTATGTGTTTGTTTGTATCTATGTCCCGACTCTGTCACTTCCGTAATGCGTTCCACATTTTCGGCTGTCATACAGGCTGGATCGCACAGCACCCATAGGAAAGATTACCCCACCCCTCCCCTCCTCTGCTTCTCCTCCTCTTTGTGCTCTTTTAGATTCCTTCCTACTATACAGGGCCAAGTTTAAAGCCTCTCTGTGCATCTGCGCGTTATTTGAGTTCAGGTGTAGGCTGACGGCCATCTTGTGGTGCTGAGGTCGTCTGAATGGTAATTGGACGGAGTCTTCCAAAAGGCCTCGGCTTTTAAGTGCAGCAAAACAGTGTGAGATTGATCCGGACCACTTAAGAAACCGCCTATTTGGACGGTTGGACTAAGGGATTTTGAGCTTTAACAACTCAGACGTATCTCTGTCAAACACTGCAAAAAAAGATATTCTTATTTAATACTTGTCTCAGGTTTTTGAAAATGCATGAGATTAAGTGACAATGTTTTAAAGGGGCAATTCACTACTGGTAAGATAATTCTTTAAAAATGTTGTTAGACATATGACTAGGAGAAAAGACTGCAGCAATAAATAAATAAAGAGAAAAACTTAATCGCCCACAATGCATTGGGCTTGATCTGAAGATGCATTTTACATGCCATTGTACATCACGTGGTGAACTTTTGTTGACAAATAAATGGGATAGTTCGGTGTGAATAATGAAAAAAAAAAAAAAAACACATTGTTCATTTACTTATACTGCTGACACTGACATTACAAAGCTGGCCAAAAATCATTTAACGTCATATGAATGGAAAAAATATCTGATAGTGGGGTAAGAAAAACAATCTTGAGGGACATATACACTCACCGGACACTTTATTAGGTACACCTTGCTTTTTGGACCCCCTTTTGCCTTTAGAACTGCCTTAAACCTTTGTGGATAATAGATTCAACAAGGTACTGGAAACATTCCTCAGAGATACTGGTCCGTATTGACATGATAGCATCACACAGATGCTGCAGATTTGTCGGCTGTACAACCATGATGCGAATCTCCCATTCCAACACATCCCAAAGGCGCTCTATTGGATTGAGATCCCAAAGTGTGCCAAGAAAATGTCCCCCACACCATTACACCACCACCACAAGCCTGAACCATTGATACAAGAATGGATGGATGCTTTCATGTTGTTGATGCCAAATTCTGACCCTACCATCCGAATGTCGCAGCAGAAATCGAGATATCAGAGGCAACATTTTTCCAATCTTCTATTGTCCAATTATGCTGAGCCTGTGCGAATTGCAGCCTCAGTTTCCTGTTCTTAGCTGACAGGAGTGGTACCCGGTGTGGTCTTCTGCTGCTGTAGCCCATCTGCCTCAAGGTTCGACGTGTTGTGCGTTCAGAGATGCTCTTGTAACAAGTGGTTATTTGAGTTACTGTTGCCTTTCTATCAGCTCGAACCACTCTGGCCATTCTCCTCAGACCTCTGGTATCAACAAGGTACTTTCTTCCCCATTCTAGTTCGGTTTGAACTGCAGCGGTTGATCTTGACCATGTTAACATGCCTAAATGCATTGAGTTGCCACCATGTGAGTGGCTGATTAAAAAAATACAACACAATTCCCAATTCCTCACAAATTGCACGTTTACATCTCATAGTCAGAATTTTGAGCTAAAAATCTCACAACTGTGTTTTGTTTTGCTCCATGGAATAAAAAAGGTAGTCGCGACTTACAATTCAAGATTTCCCTCTCAGATTTTAGTTTACATTTAGCAGTTCTACATTTATAGCTCACATTTCTAGGTTTCTCACAGTCTTTCCTCAAACAGTTGCAATGACTATTTTTTTTTGTCCTGTTGTGGTAACAAACTTCCATACGTAATGGAAAACAAGACAAAAATGCAGAGTAAGAAAATCATTTTTGCAGCTCATTTTATTGGGTTATCTTTCATTTGTCCAATCAAAATCCCCCAGGGGAAGTATTTACAAATATTTTCTCTATGTTGCTTATCGGCCGACTCACACAAACGCAAATAGCAGCCTTTGGGCATGTCAGGGTTTGACAAATGTGGCCCTGCAGATTGTGTCAGCGAGAATTCTTCTTTGAACAGCTCACAGACTGTAGTCTAAGGTGGGAGGGTGAACTTGGGAACATGTTCGAGAGGAAGGGCATGTGTTGTTATCAAAAACGATGGATCTTGGCTCGATTCTTCTCTAGCTCGGGGAACGGGCACAGCCCTGTGCCTCTGAGGTCTGAAAGTGCATCGTGTGGAGGATTAGAAGAATGAATTAAGTCATTTGGGCTTCACTACGAGTCACACCCCGGTTCAAGTAGAAGGCAAAGCGTGCTGCAATGTAACCCAGAGCCCCTTCCAAATCAATACTGAAAAAAACAACACTGCCTAAATCAACCTCCATCCCGTCCTCCCTCTCTCATTATTTTCTCCCACCCCGGGGTATTCTGTTTTCTTGGCAGTGCTCAGGAATAAGCCACCTGCAGCCCACCGCCACCCCCCTCTGCACTTCTTCGCAGTAAGCGATGGCTTTCAGACGCTCGCTGAGCTCCACATGCATGGACACACGCTCTCCGATTGCCCAAACACTCGTAATGATACGTCCGCAGAGAGGGTGTGAGTTTCAGACGTGGCTGCAACCTCTCTTTCTCTGTCTCTCACCCTTCCAGCAGGACAGAACGTCCCACGGCACTCTTCAGCCAAAGTCGGAGAACAGAAAGGGATTTTCCACCCTCAATATCCAGTGAAGAGCCTCCTCATTCTTCTGAACTTCCACTCCCTTTTTCTGTCCCATTCTACCTTCTTCTCACCCTGTCTAGTATTATTGCATACTTGCTTTACAGATGCCAATCTGTTTAAAATCTTTGTGGCTTTGTGAATGTGAAGTTAGGACAAAGTAAACACCAGACTGCAGAACATCTCCACTGGGCAAGGTGGTTTTTTGCCCGTGTACGTTTTATCTTTTGAGGTATTTTGTTTGCTTGTGTAATACTTAAATGCTGATTGTTACATTTTACAGCCTGTTGCAGTTTTACAGTGTTTTTGTCAAGTATAAATTTGAATATTTAAATAAAGCAGGGTAGCTCCTATTATGGATATTATGGATTAAGGTAAAAATAAATATATATTGCATGTCAACTTGTTGTTTAGCACTGCCAAATCTAAAATATTAACTTTTCATAAGCCATAATAGGTGCACTTTAAATTCTGTCATCATCTTACCCTGTTCTGTCTTTTCTCACCTCATGTCATTTCAAACCTTTCTTTCTTCTATGGAACATAAAAAAAATATTTTGATAAATGTTTCAGTGTTTCTTAATTTTATTCAATGATCACCAAAACTTTTTGGTTGCCAACATTCTTCAAAATATCTTCAGTTTCCACAGAAGTCCTACAGATTTGGAATGACATCAGGATGAGTAAATTCTGAAAGAATTTTTATGATTGGGTGAAATGTCCTATTAAAGGATTCTACTATGATAAATGGGATAATTGTACTTTTTTTTCCCAAGAAATCCTACAATTTCAGTGAAACGCAACAAATAAAAAGGCTGCATAAATAGTCCTAGTCCTAAATATTTATAGTAAAAAATATAAAAATTCATATATATTGAACATTTTATAGTGTTTTCATTGTTTATATAAAATCCCACTGATTACTGAAGATAGACAAGAATCATTTGTACATTCATTGAATTTGGTTTCTGATTCACTAAAAAGAACCAGCTCATAAGAATCACATTGGACGTTGTTGATTTACCTTGATGTGATTTGTTCACTTCAGTGGTCGAATGTAGATCTTTGTGAACCATTCATAAAACCAAATATTATCAACACCAACACTACACCGAAACAATGTCCTAAAGAAGTATATCCCTCTAATACCACAATCCCTTCTACACATATCTGCCAAGCTTCAAATTGGAAAAACACAGGTCATAAAACTTCTCCCACCAAAGCCATTCAATGGCATGTTTGCTTCATTTGCTTTGAGGTCATGAGAGTGAATTGACTCAATCAAGTTCAGTCTCTACCAGACTGTTCCAGACCTCAGCCCTTCACCTTCACAAACCTAAAGTTTGTCTGTGTGTGTGTGTGTGTGTGTGTGTATGTGTGTGTGTGCTGTGTATTCTTATAAAGCAGTAGATCATGAGACCCAGGACCAGTCTGTAGACTTTGACGGATTGTAAACCAGCAGGACCTGGCTAGTTTCAGCATGGCGTCCTCGGCGCAGAAGCGTGCGTAGGCAGCATGTTAATGTGTGTTGATGGAGGATGGAGTCTCTCTGTGTCGCAGGACATGCTCGTATGTCACTACGAGACTGCTCTGTCTGAAGCCTCTCCAGGCCGAGCAATGTGTTTATAGTGCAGAGGAACACATTTATTGCATTTACATGGATTTATGCAAGGTGTGTTTTTATGTGAGTAACGTTTGTGTGAAAGCATTTAGTGAATATGTATGTCTGTAAGTGTTACGCGAATACACATATTTTTTAAATGTTAAGTGTTCTTGACTAGTTGGTCATTCGTTGTACGATGTGGCAGAGGTGTATGTATAAGGACGATTCTTGTCTTCTGACAGCAACAGTGATACAGTGCAGGAGGATTCTTAGGGTCTTTGTCCACAGATTTCAAAGAGGCGATGCATGCAGATGGATGCCTCCCAAACTGGAGCAACTTGACATTGAATGACCTCCACATACATGGAGATGTTTAAAATGCAGCTGATGAAAGCTGGTCAGCTAGTATGATCTGTCTGGTAAAGCTGGTTGTGCTTTTTGGTTTATCCAAATTAACACACATTATCATAGAGGTTATTTAGCAAAAATGTTCTTTTGCTTAATGTGAAGATTGGTCGTTGGTCCTGGAAAATGAAAATAAATGTAATTTTATTGCTATTAAAATTCTGATAGATACAGATTACTAATTATTTTAATGATATGGCCAATAATAAAATTTTGGTAACAGTTTACAATGAGGATAAAAACTAAAATCAGTCATTTGAATGCTAGGCAATGAATTGAAATATTATTTATTATACTGTGCAGTATGAAAATGGATTTTCATTTTGAGATTAACTAAAGATTACATTAATGGTGTTATATTATTAGTTTGATGATGAACTTTAAATGAGTGTAGGCGAAGGTAATATAACTCTAAAAATAGGGGAAAACATGAAGTATAATTAAATATATTCTACTTTTTATATAACAAATACCAATATACAGTATTGTTCAAAATAATAGCAGTGTTTTTTAAAACGTGAGTAAAGCTCAGAATTCTTATAATATTTTTATTTCCACTTATT
>JAUCMS010000025.1:9885237-9895876 GCA_032357445.1 Enteromius radiatus | reverse complement strand
TAGCAATTGTCTGTTTAATATAAAGTGTAACACTTTATTTACCAAAAAGTGCTGTTAGTCCTGTTACACATTTGTACCTGTTACCACTATACTGTGGTTACTGTACATACTACATACACATCTAGTTACTATGGAAGTAGGGACACTTAATATAAAGTGGGACCTTTTATTTATTTATTTATTTATCATAAACCCCAACTACCGTATGCACATGCAAGAATCTTTGTATACAATCACACACATCCCAGATCAGTTGTTTATGTGTTTGATATGGCTGTCTGCTTTTATAGATCAGAATGATCCAGTATCCTGGGTGTAATACAATAGCTTGGCATGCTGTTTGGCAGTATAAGAGAGTGTTTAGTAATGGAAGCTCCTCGATCAGCTCCAGAAAGAGAGAGAGAGAGCCGTAATGAAATCAGTGCGTGACATTGATCGATAAGTGAATGATTACAGCAAACACATTCACTGCTTTGAGTTCCAACAACATGGCGTCTGATTAAAATGCCATTCAAGCATTGGATGAATGTAAAAACAATGTGTGTGTGAGGAACAATACCTGTCAGAGCCTGTTTAACTCAAGCGAAGTGAGCTAGAACACGAGAAACACAAAGCTTTACACGCAGTGCATTATAAGTTTACATGTGTGTATGTAATGATCACAGTGAAGGCAATGACTCATGAGGGGGTTTGGTGGGGTCTCACCCATTTAATTACAACTTGACCCCCTCCCCAAAGGAGGTCAAATCTAAAGGAAGTCTCTAATGCAAACTAAGACTACATTTATTTAATTAAAAACAGTAATATTGTATTTAATTGTTATTTTAATACATTTTGAATGCAGTTTATTCTTCTAGAATTTTAAGGGTAGTGTATGTAAGTTAAAAGTCTTCAATAACCACTAAAGTTACATTGAAAATTAGGCAAAGTGCATACTTTCACCAGACCTTAAAAATGGGGTCTTTTAGTAATATATTTAAAGGGATAGTTCACCCAAAAATGAACATTTTGCCATCATTTGCTCATATTGTTCCAAGCCTTTCCTTCTTTAGTTGAACATAAAAGAAGATATTCTGAACTGCTGGTGACCAAACAGTTGCTAGTAGCCATTGACATCCATAGTATTTTTTCCATAAAATGGCTACCATCAAGTGTTTGCTTACAAACGTTCTTTGGAAAATCTTCTTTTCTGTTCAACAGATGAAAGAGATTCTTAAATGTTTTGAAAATGTTCATTTTTAATTTCAGTGCAGTTAGATGTTTAAGCTGGACTGCGAGTGGCAAGTAAAATGACACTTTTGCATGAAAGTGATACAAGTGTTTATCTCATTTGCTCTTTAAAGTCTTAAAGTTGATGTTTGGCTGAATGTGCTGCGACTTTGGTTGTACGAGATGAACCTCAACAGACTGCACCCCAAAAAGACAGCAGAAAGTGGACCCTGCTGAAAGGCGTTATGTAATTTGCACACTGATTGAGCGTATTAGTCACAGGCTGTGATAGGTGTAGCAGCAGCTGTGGAGCGTGTGGTCAGTGCAGGAGTGTCGAGGGTCTGCTCGGGCAGCAAGTGAAAGCTTAGCGTTGCTGACAGATGAATTGCTCTAATTAGAAATCCATAACATCCTGCCACATGGCTGCCTTATCCCCAACACACTTCCTGCTTCAGCCTGGCCCGCATTGTTGCCAACCTGACACATTCAAACACACACACACACACATGTAGATATACTGGGAATGCAGACAGTGTGTGTGTGTGTGTCACCTCAGCCCTTTGTGTCTGCTTCTCTCTGGCTCTGTCTATATGACTTCCTTTGTTTTTTCTACCCCACTCTCTCATCCCCTTGATAACTAGAATATAACTAGAATTATTGTCTCGTTCCCATCTTCTTCACACACACACCATCCTCTCCCCTCGGTCTAGTGAGAGAGAGAGAGTCAACAGTAATATTGTGGAAGATTATGACAATTAAAATAACTCTTTTCTATTCAAATCTATTGAAAAATGTAATTTATTCTTGTGATGCCAAAGCTAAATTTCAGTCTTTAGTGACACATGGTTTACTGTTCAAGAATAATCTTGTTATCAATATTGAACACTTTGAAAGCTGAAAAGTGTGTGTGTGTTTTTTTAAGACTCATCGATAAATAGAAAAAGTGATAATGAACAACATTTAGTTTGAAATAGATTTCAACAATGCATAGCTAATAAATAAATAGATCGTAACAATGAATATAAGTTTACTGTCACTTTTGATCAATTTAATTTAATGCTTACATATTATAAATAAAATTTCTGCACTCTTCTAATCATTGGCTATTGCGCTGCATCTCATGCCAAAAGCATGACAGACTATCAAGGTAAAAACTTTAAAAGCACATGCCAGAACCTCTGCATTCTGTTTTATTTAATTGTGCTCCATCCAGCTGTTTGAATGCAAGGACATATCTTATATAAACACCCTATAAGAAACACATGTGATCAGGTAAACTGAAACCAATCTAATTATACAGGCTTACTTTAGACTGATTATTTAACTAGTTCACTGACTAGTCGGTTTTAGTGCTCAGATGTTGAATCTTGAGTATTTAATCATCCAGATTGTATTTTGGGTTTCATGATTAATTCATATTCCATAGAAACACTGCAACAAGTCACAAAATTCATGTAAATTGTCCCTAAATCTATCAAAAACATAACTTTGACATTCTTCTGTGAAATGTATAATCCTGTCTGATTGTTCTTTCCATTAATTTTATTAATGCTAATAGATATTACTAAATAACTGTGAATTATGTGGTCATGAGAACTTTTTTCCAGGTTTTTCTGTGAAGTTTAATTAAGTTTGTATATATAATTGTGTGGAATATGCGCTATTGTAAGTGTACAGCTCTATCAGACTAAAATGTGTGCATGGTATGTGAATTGTGGTGTATTGTTATTCTAACAAACTGTATTATTATTATTGAGTATTGTGCATAATTCTTAAAAACAGTGGTTTCTCTCTTCATGTACATAGGGAGATTCAGTCTGCCTGGCCGCTTGCTCGACTTTGCGTCTGTCTCTGCTAAATTACTACGTGCGTACGCTTTGGGATTCATTACATGTGAATTCTGTCATGACCCCCTCACTTTCGCTCCGCTCAGTGCTGCTGTGGTCACTTTCTGTGTCGGGTCACAGCTCTCCTATCCTACAGTGGGATTAACGGTGCTGCGCTCTTTTAGAGGTCATGGCAACCCCAAGGTTTACACATCGGTCAATGTCAACCTCTTAACGTTGAGCGTGAGTTAATGATGAGTGAGAGGTGTTTGTGAGAGGGTGCGCATGTAATTGACCCCAGTTGGCCAGCAGAGAGGTCACGTCTGTGTAAATGCTTAGTCAGACTAAGTAGAGGGCTCACGACCCCTCTAAAGGTATTTTCAGACTGACAGGGGTTTTATTGCTGCAGGTTGCCAAATCACTGTAATGTTGGGTGTTAGTAGGTAAACCAAACAGCAACTGATGTTATAAAATTATGGTTTTAAATTGTTTTTTAAGTGCAAATAGCTGTCAGTGTCAAAACTGTGAAAGATGCAATGAACATGTAACACTCCTGGGATACTGAATGTATGCCTTTGGCACCGTAGCGAAATAAATCATTTGTGAATGTGAGTTTGCCGTGTGGATTGAATATGATAAAAATTAATGGCAAGACATTTCTCTTATGAGTCAGTTTTGATGTTTTTATGAGTTTCTTTTAGTGAATGAAGTATGTTCAGCATGACCAGTGTAGCTTGATTCAAAAAAAGTGATGTTGATCAACAAAGTTTTAGGTGGAGTGCGTACGCATGATTAGCCTCAGCTGGAATCGCATTCCTAATCAATCTAATTTCGCCTCGTCCAATCAAATCCATAAGCCTTCCCCTTAAATAAGACTGTTTCCTGTCCTTCTACACCTCGTTACCCATCCTTCCTCCACCCCTTCTCCACCTCATTCCGCATCTTCCTACAAGGGGGGCAAGTGGATTTCGGGCCGGATGGTGAGCTCAGCCCTAGGGTTCAAACAACTTGGGCTCGGTGTTCGCTGACCTCCAGGCTCGCCCTCTGAACAGCACGCCAAAATACGCCTAAATTATTATCATAAGGCAGCGCGAACTCGTGAAATGACTCTTATGAGCCAGTTCTTCTTAGTGAACAAAAAAAACTCAATTTAAAACAAAATGAGTCTTCTTCTTTATAATGAATAAAAAACTACAACATGATGAGTACAATCTTTTCCCCAAACCAGTTGTGTGCAAAGCTCCAGTTATTTGCTTAAGATGCTTAAGGTTAAGGTTGGAGGTTATTATGTAGGCAGTCAGCACTGTGATTCACATAACCGATAAAAAAAATCTTTTGAATCAGCTGCAGGCTGACCAGTATATAACTATAGTCACCATGATTTTATCCTGGATCAACATTACTGTCCAAAAATATAGACTTATCCCAATCCCTACCCCTAAACATTACCCTACCCAAAATGTATGCTTAAAATCAGTGGGAAACAATAGCTGATTAACAAGGAAGCACCTAACCCTGATCATAAACCTAAAACAGATATTTCCTGAAAAATTATCCCTCAATTCTAATTGGTTGATTGGAATGTTGTTCCAGGATCAACAAGGATGTTGATCCAGGAACATCTTGTACTTGGTGAAATCAAGCTCTGTGTATAACCATAGTCAGATTTCAGCACCTCTTTTTACTTTGAAATCATTTTGAGGTTAATATTTCATAGCAGTCAATGCAATTTGGGAAAGAAATCAATCAAATCTGTATGCGTATGTGAAAAAAGTCTGATTGTAATTTTTAATATACAACATAACAATTACAATATACAATTTTTTTTCTCAGTAACAGATTACAGTTCAATTTATTTTGTAATTAAATTATGTAACGTCATTACATATAACTAGTTACTTCCCAACACTGACTGAAACACACCAGAATGAATGTCAGGAGCTTATGAATCAGAATCAAGTGAAATTGAGATATTTTGCATTAAAGATTTATATACTCAAGGTGACACACGATTTTAAGATTTAATGAGCTTCGGTCATTAGAAGCGACCAGACACACTACTTTTATATTTAAATTCACAGTAAGTGGATGTTTTCTGCAGTCTATCAGAAAGCCATAAGAAGACATTAACGTTATTACAGTGTCTGACAGCGAGCACGCAGACCCCTCAAACATAATAGGTGGTCAGACATACACAGTGTACCATTCACTGTGGTTTAGGCAGATTGCAGTGCTATTTTTCTTTTCCATTTTGTCTTCCTCTTGACCTCACACACACACACACACACATACACAAACAGAAACTCTCACATATACATATGCACACGGCTGGCTTCATGTTTAAAGTATGCTGTTTTTGCCTTTTGTGTCGGCTGAGGGAGAGCAAGACAAGGGGAAAAACAATTGAGAGTGAGAGCGAGCGAGAGAGAGAAAGAGAAAGAAAAGAAAGGAGGGAAGACGAGAGAGAGAGAGTTGAGCCACAGAACAGCACCGCGCGGAGCAGCTGTGGCACTCCCAGATTTCCCCCTGATTGCTTTCAGCTGGTACTTGAACCCTGGGCCTTTTGGGTTTTGGAGGCCAGCCCAGACCCCACAATCCCCCCAGCGCCCCATCCAGCTGCCTGACCCCTCTCTGACCCCGCGCCGAGGATAGGAAAATACGAGCCGTGCCAAGCCAGAGAGACTCTTTTATTTTGCCTGCTGGCATGCTGCCGGTGACCATGGCTTACATAATGGGAAACATAGCAGGACCCAGGAGAAACCAGTCCCCCCCCCCCCAACTCAACAACCTCCTCTCTTTTTTTTTTCCTCACCAATCTATCCTTCTCTCTGCCCCCCTTCCCTCCCCACTGCACTTTCTCTGCTCTCCCTCTGCCTGTGATATATCTTTCGGGCCCTCGCGCTCGGGCACATTTATTACACACGCCCTCGACACAATCTTGAAGCTCAGCCACACACAAACACACACACGTGCATGAGCAGGATCCATCGTGCACAGCCGTTTTCACACACGCACATGCAGGCGGCGATGCACGCGCACTCCAACAGATGCTCTCGCACAGATGTCTGTTGACGCTTTGCTCTGTCGCGCACACATATAGATGCGTGGATGTTCATATTTGTTCAAGTAATGTGTACTTTTTGTATGTACGTGCCAGATTGTCATTTCCAAATTGCAAATGTGAGTTTTTTTGGAGCTTGTGTATCTGTTAGCATGGTTAAACAGAATCAGATGAGTCCTGCCGTGTAGTTACTGATCCCCAGTGCCACCTTGGCCTCCTCCGATCGCTTCTCTACAATGTGAGTATAGTCTGATTCATGAACAATGACTCTTATGAGCCGGTTATTTTTTGTGAATCAGAAGTGCATAGCGCAGCAGAGTAGCTCGATTTGCAAACAAAGAAATCTTATGAGATGCTTGTTTTTAGTGAATCAATTATTTACAGCATAGTGTTGTTTGATTTATGAACAAAGTACTCCCTTTTTAGTGAGTCAAAAACATATAGTGCTTGTAACTTGTAGCTAGATTTAGAAACAAATTATTCTTATAAGTTTGTTCTTTTAAGTGAATTAAACAGGAACTGCACAACAGAATTCGTTCAATTTGCAGACAAATTGTATTATGCGATTGTTATTTTTAGATAATCAAAAATGCACCATTTAATTGCTGTAGTTTGATTCACAAAGAAAGGTCTCTTAAAGATCTGGTTCTTTTTAGTATATCAAAAAGATATAGCACAACCAGTGTGATACAGAAACAAATGATTCTTAAAAGTTTGTTCTTGTTAGTAAATCCAACCTTTACTGCATGACAGAAGTAAGCTCATTTGCAGACACAAATGCATCTCATGAAATGTTTATTTTTTATTAAATCAAAAATGTACAGCATATCTAGTTTATTATTTTGATTCTTTTTAGTGAATCAGAAACATGTAGCGCAATCAGTGTATGTAATGTAGCTCAATTTACAATCAAATTACTTCTTTGAGTTAATGGTTAGGGTTGTTAAAAAAAATGTACAGTACAATGAGTGTAGCTGGAGTCATTAATGAATTACTAGTTGATTCTTTATAGTAAATTTAAAAACGAACAGTGCAATCCGTCTAGCTTAATTAGCAAACAAATTGCTTTGAACCACTTATTTTTCAAAAATGTAAAACGCTTCCACATGTAGCTAGATTCATAAACAAATAATTCTTATAAACCAGATACTTTTAGTCACTCAGAAATATATAGTGCAACCAGTTAAACTTTAATGATAACAAGTGTTTTTGCTTGTTTGTTTGTTTGTTTTTGTTTTTTCAGCATGAACATGTGTTGCTCAATTTACAAACAAATGACTCTTAAGAACTGATTCATTTCAGTAAATCAAAAACTAACAGCATGACTTGTCTAGCTCAATTCACAAATAACTGATTCCTATGAACCAATACATTACAGTAAATCAAAAACATGGACTATGTCCTGACCCATCCAACTAGATTCCCAAACAAATGACTGATCCCCAGTGCCACCCTGACCTCCTCCGAATGCTGCTCTTGTGAAATCAGATGAGCCTCTGCATCCCTTCAAGCGCGTGTGTGTGACTCCCTTTGCCAGAAACCTGGGAAGCAGGAGGGTAAGAGTGTGTGTGTGTGTGGGGGTGGTGAGATATGACCTGGGAGTGTGTGTGTGTGTGTGTGTGTGTGTGTGTGTGTGTGTGTGCATCTGGCAGTGAGTTTCTGTACATGTGGCAGTACGAGCGGTTGGCTAACCCACTCGTGAGTGCCAGCTCGCTAGGAGAGCGGTCCATCAATCACATGTCCTCTCTGTAATCTCGCCCTGCCCAACATCCAGCCAGCCTGTTGGGACTCTCTGCGTATCATAAAACATTCTTGAGCTGTTTTCCGGTACTTTACGGGCTTCTCTGCCAGGCTCTTTCTCCCAGAAAAGTGCCCTGTGTGTCTTCCCTCACAAACCCTCCCCGTTCCCACCAGCTGTGGAGTGAAACCAGCTGACTCTGCGAAGGAGTGGGCGCCCAGGGGTATGATGGGAGAGGCATACCAGCTCCGGTCTCACCACATTATACAAGACCCACTGCCAGAGCCTGCTATCAGCGCCCTGAGACGTTCATCACAAATTGATTTTTTTTTTTTTACCCTTATTATTCTGTTTCCGAAAAAGAGATGCCAATTAATTCTGTCGATTTCAACAGGAATAGCCCGAGGGCTGGTTCACCTGCCGATCTTCTGCTACACTTATTTTTGAAGTATTCAGAAGCGCCTACAACTTATTCAGCTGATTTTATTTATGCTTCAGTATAATTAAGGATGCTTGCTAAGGCACATTTGGATTTGAACTTTCTTGCATTTCCCAAGCTGGGCTTTGTGAATTGACCTAAAGGAAAGTTAAAGGAAGTCATTTTAAAACAAACAATCAATATAAAATAAATATATAGCCTACATATTTTATATATATGTTGTGGCTGTTAACAAACTAGAATAAGCATACAGTATGTGTTTTTAAATGAATCACCAGTATAATTAAAACAGTCAAATAGATTTGAACATTTGGGAATCCCTGCTTTATGCAGAAATCAGATGACAAATATGAGCAGGAATTGTGATATAAAAGCATCAGAATATCATACAGCTGTTTTTAATGCAACACTGTAGAAACTGCTTAGCAAAACACTAAAAAACACTAAGAAAGCCTTGGCAGCTGCATAGCAAAGCCCTGACAACCAACCTGGCAATACTTTCTTAAAACAATTTGTTTAGTTTGTTATTCTGCTGTATATATTGAGGTCTGTGTGAATACTTAATGCAAGCAATCCAGTACATTTCTTTCTGGGCTTTTTGCCACTTTTTACTGAGAAAGCACAGGAAATTGGGAGAGAGAGGGAGTTGGGAGGGGGGGGGGATCAGGATGCAAGGCCAGGTCAGATTTTAACTTGCATCTCTTGTATGAGCACAATAGCCCAGAATATTTGTAGCATGGCAAATATACTGCTCAGCCACAACAGTTTAGTACATTTATGAGTGATGTGTAGATATATAGACAAAAGCAAATCTTCAAAATAATTTGTGCTCATGTTATAATAAACAATAAAAAGATTAATTATCAGATTAAGAAGTAGGTTATTATATATAAATATAAAATCTATTTTTATTTATTTGTTTGTTTAATTTTACAATTTACATGATCTGAACCCAGGTTTCATTGCATGCACTTATATGTGCATTAGCAACTATTGGCACATTTTGAAATAAATGAAGGAATAAGAACTCCTCCTCAACTCCAATACTATTATCTAAATAGCTTTGACCAGTCTTGATGACATTTACTATCAAGTGCTGTTTGCACAGTGTGTTAATTCTTACAGCTGCAGCTTCATTTCTTATATTTGCTCTATTATTTTTCATTACATGTCATTGTTACAAAAAGGGACCTCCAAAATGGCTGTTGCCCCGAGGCCTTGCAGGGCCATAATCTAACCGTCCTTTTTCTTTTCCTCTCTCATCCTCCTCTCTGTCATAGTGTGGTCATGTTCCTGGGAAGGTCTCTGTCTCAGAGCTCTATAAGATTAAGTCATGGATGGGTGTTGAGGGAAAACGCTGACCTCTCATCCTCCCTCGTGCTCTGTCTTGTATTTTTCAGTCCCGTCTTCTTCTTCTTCCTCCTCGTCTACCTCATCTCCTTGTGCTCCTCTATCCTTGCCCTCATTTTTGCCCCCAAGCCTCATAGATTGTAATAATAAGAGCAACGATAATAACGGCGGCGGTGGCCTCAGCGGTGATGTAAAGAAACACAATATAACAATAACAAACACACTCCGCAGCCAATGGCCAGCGACTGACCTCAGCACTGATAGTGTGTGTGTGTGTGTGTGTGTGTGTGCGTTTGAGGGGAGAGCGAGGTTGCTGGCATGCTGTATATACGGTCACTTCCTCCCCAGTTTAAACAGAGCAGGCTGTGCTGGCAGCCTCCTCTCTCTCCTCCAAATGGTTTGCATCATGTTTGAACCCCCTTGCCACTGCGCCCCCTCCCTCTCTCCATTTCTTTCTCTTCCTCTCTTCCTTTCCCCATAAATCATCAAATATCTCAGACTTTATGTGAATCTGAAAAAGGGTGAAAGAGAGAAGAGGGAAAGACCTTTCTTCTCTCTCCGCTGAAGGGGCATAAGAAAAAGTCATAAAGTGGCTTGCGGATCTATTTCCATCTGTATGTCCCCAGCGAACAGGGCTCTCTGGTATCACGGCTCTGGTCCTTTTCTCTCCTTGGCACATGCACATTCATGTACTACATCATTTAGGACATAAGATCCATTTGTGTTGTGAACATAATTAACTTCTCTTTTCATTTTTTTCTCTTTTTTTTTTTTAAGACGTTCTGGATAGATACGGCAGAGACAGACAGGAAATGAAAGGGAAAGAGGTGTAGGGTCAGGACAACACTCAAAACTGGATGACCTGTGGTAACTACTGCACCGCAGCTCTGGCATACACTTACCACAGGTACACCACAACTTATTCAGGTGCAACACACCACACTGTAAAAACTAAAGGTTCCTGGAGGCACCTTTTGGGGTTCTTCACTTTGCCACGCCGGCGGAACCCTCTGTGG
>JAUCMS010000025.1:9853465-9876626 GCA_032357445.1 Enteromius radiatus | reverse complement strand
ATAACACCCCGCGAATATTCGACTGAGAGATCGGGAGTCGAATCAAGCTCCTCGAATCGAAGCATCGAATCGTCGACTATTGGAGGACACCCCTAAATGCTACAGAAGGTTTCTTTTTTAAATATGTTCCAAGAATACATGATAAATATATTAAAGTAGAAAGCAGTTATTTTAAAATTACAATAAAATTAAAAAATGTAACTTTTTTGATTAAATAATTTCTTTTAGAGTGCATAAGATACTTCTTTCAGCCCATTAATACGGTGACCGGAAGGGGACGTCTTCAGTTCACTTAGTTTTGTCGTGGCCATGACATACAAATACAATATATTTAATTCAAACCTTTAAACTGCATCCTAAATTCCAGTCGCCAAAATCAAAGCTTTATTAGATTACATTGTATTACACATATTTGTATTATATATTGTTGAATATTATAAAGTCAGAACATTATGTAAAAAGATCGAAAATGAAAATGGAGGGGGCTATAGGCTATAAATATAAAAGGCTAATAATAATGATGTTGTTGTTGATGATGATGCTGATAATTATTACGCAGACAATGAGTTAATGGACATTTAATATTAATGTAATATTTATTTATGATAAACTTAATATAAATGGTGTTTAGCCTACATTGCGTGCAATATAATAATTGTGGCCACAAGAAAAATTTAATTAAAGCATCAAAAAAAAGCATACAAATGGTGTAAAACATTGGAATGAAAAAAGTTTTCTGTAAGGTTTGTGATTGGGCATTGCATCTAAAATTATCATTAGTTCGGTATAAAATCAATAGACATCAAGCTAAAGCTCCTTCTATCATATAAAAACAAATGTGTGTGCTTATGTGAGTTTCCATATGCTCTTATGTGTGTGAGAGAACAAGGTGGGGTTAAAGTGACTTGCTGGTACTAACCTAACACCCAGTTAACCCTATGGTTAATGGAAGGCTCATGACCCTGAAACCCAATCCAAAAGAGCTCTCACTGTGCCTAATAAACCACTGTTTTTATTGTAGGCAGAGTGCTGGGCATTACATGTGGCCTTAATATAGGACAACAGTCCACCCACACCGAGAGATGAAAGGAAACCAACCCTCTGTTTAACACCAGTGATATACGATTCGTCGAACAAGGGCTGTGATATTTCACATGCTTTTATTTACTCATCTGCAAGTACATTAAAGCAGGGTTGTGAAATATTTCGATTGCCGTTTCCTGCTGTAACACAGTCCGAAAATGCACAGGAAATAACACATTGGCCAACAGCTTTACAGAGAGAAATAGCCCTGACTAAAACAATTACGGCCCTGTAAATAATTAGTATGTCTGTGTGTGTGGCGTTATAACAGCTCAGCTGGTTTCAGTGCCGGATCTCAGAAATGCAGCTTGAAATCAAACGCAGGTTATCACGGGTAATGCTGCGAATGTGCACACGAGCTAGACTCATATGGAGATGGTTATCGACCATAACTTCCTGCTTCTCCGTAGTTATCTTATTGGACATTTGCTGATGTGCAATTTTTCTATCTAATAACAGATGGAGGTGATAGGAGGTTCTGAGGAGGGTGAGACAGGGGCTTGTTTGTTCTGAGGTGGAGGCTGTGATGGGTGATGACTGTGGGGGTGCTCCTCTCACTCCAGCTCCCTTGTGACCGGCAGCAAGACACTCCCAGTGCTCTCACCAGTCAGTCATGAGGTTAGGTCATGTCCCCACACACCAGCTGTTTATTATTCTGCTTTCACTCACTCTGGGGGGAATTCACCAAAACTAAACTGCACCCACAGATAGTGTCATTTGTTTCTGCTCAGTGTGGTTTTAGCACCTGAATCACAAGATGATGATGCAAGCAATACACTAAAAGGTTTGTTTACCACCTGTTTTCTACTAAAATAACACTTTTGAAAAATAAAGTCCTAACAGGCCTAGTTTTCATAAATGTACATACATTTATTTCAATAATACAACATTATCTTTAAATATTACTATTATTATGTTTTTACTAGTAACAAAAAAAATAGCAGTAATAATTTAATTATTATTTAATTAATTTTTAACTATTTTTATTTTATTATTTTAGCAAGATTATTTCATTTAAAAATTTATTTATTATATGTTGCAGTAAGCTTTATTGAGAATGCGACATTTAAAAATAAATTGGAAACAAAAAACAATATTGCAAATAATCAGGTAATACTATAAAGTAATTAAAATTAAAAATATCAGTAACAGAAAATGTTTTATATATTTAAGTAAATAATGATAATTATTATTGTTAATATTATTATTATTATTATGTTGTTGTTGTTCATACTTCTAATAGCAGTCATAATAATAGCAATGATAATTTAATTATTTTCATGCACAATGCAGTATTCTTTATTGTCAAAAATAATAATAAAAAAAACAGTGTTGCAAAAATCTGTTAATATTAATATTAGTATTAAGCCAGTTAAAATGATAAAGAAGGAAAGGAAAATAGGTTTTTAAATATTTAGGTAAATGTTGTTGTTTTATTGTTGTTGTACAAATATTTGTATGACTTTTAATTTACTATTATCTTTTTACTAATATTAGTATTACATTATTTTTGTATTGAGTATTATTACTAATTAAAGTAACATTTTAGAGTAAACCAAGATAAATAAAGTAATTTTAGAGTAACCAATTTAAATAAAACTAATATTTAAACCTAATAAAATAAATAAAAATGCCTAATATTATTCTGGATATCCAATATCTGTAAATGGTCGAATTAGATTAAACATACCATTAAAAAGAGATTCTAGTCATATTACTTGCACATGACACTCTTTCTCTAGATGTGGCAGAACGCTAACGTAGACTGATTATACTGCTTTGTTTTCCTACTGTACGACCAACAGCGTATGTATATCTGTGTTTGTTGTTGTTTATCTTTGTGTTTGTGTACGTATGTGCATGTTTATGCGTGTGTAGGGCGCTGTGGGCTTCAGGTCGCAGACAGCCTCCTGCAGTAACGGTCTGGCTTCAGTGTGGTTACAGGTGCTTCACATTACTGCTCGTAAAACTCAGTGAGAGGGAAAAATTACTGCCACTATTTGTTTGGGAGGGAAAGAGTGAGCCGGGATCTGGGGAGCTCTCTGTGTATGGATGGAGTATTGACATTTTAATTCACGATCTCTCTCTCTCTGTCTGTTGAATGCTTTAGCGATGCATTCCAGAGAAGTGCCCATACTGTTTTTGAATCAGATTTCGGTATCGCTCCAAAAGGGAAGATTGTCAACTGTTTTTAGCATGTGTGTGTGCGTATGTGTGTTTGTGTCAGTGTGTTTTTTATGCCCGCTGGACCCGTGCCATTCTTCTTCAGAATGAAGGTCACAAGGTCTGCGGGTCGTGGAGAGGTGAGAGCGGAGAGAGGAAGCAGGCTTAATCTGTAAGAGACTGGCAGTTTCCTGTCTGGAGAGCATGGCACAGAGAGCCCTCTGTCCCGTCTGACGGCCCTGCGCTCTCCCTGCCTGTGCTCTGAGCGTAATTCAATAAGAACCTGACATCTCCCTCTGACCTCTATGAGTCAAACTTCAACTGCACTCACCAGTCCATGAACCGCAACAACACTGACTCACACCTTTTCATCAGGACTTCTTGCAACAAAACCACTGATTCCTACTCTGAGCTGTAAAATTTCTATACGCCACAGACATTCATATCTATACCCGAAAGAAAGACATTAAAGGATAGTTGAGCAAAAATGAAAATTCTGTCATTACTCCCCATCACACAACTACCAAGAATAAGGCCCAGAAAGGCATAAGGACATTGTTAAAATAGTCCATGTTGCATTAATGGTTCAATCTCAGTTTATTAATTTACAAGAGTTTATTCAACAACTCTTCTGTCAGTCTACGCCACGCTAGTTTTCAATTTACACCAGTTTTCATAGTATCATTTCTTTATTTTATTTTATTTAATAATGTGTTTTCTATTGTCAGTTGTTTTGGCTTTTAATGTTTCAGTAGTGCTGCTAATTTTAATCCACTAATTCGTGTAATTTAAATGTTTTATAACATTACAATTTATGGCATTTTAATGCAGGTGTCTTATAAATGTTTTATAATATGCCATATGTCAAAAACTAAAATTAATTTGTGGCCATTTTTCATTTTTAGTTATTTTAATGATGTTATAGTTGTTTTATTTATATATATTTCTATTATGTTTTCAGTTTAGCTTATTTTACATCAATTTTAACTGTATGATGGCTAATTTGAAGTATATTTTCAGGTAATTTTGAGGACTTTTTTTATTTCAGTTTCTCAATTAATTGTTATTGGGTTTTTAAATTATTTTATTTCATTTAACAAAAATGTTCATGTAGTTTTTTTATATTTTATTTTATTTTATTTTAAGAAAATAACACTTGTCTAATCTCTCAGTCCCAATTGTCTCGTATATGTCTTTCTCAGTTCCATTTCTATCTCAGTCTTCTCTATTTCAACCCCAGTGCTGGTCTCACCTCAATTTAGAAAAATAAAAAACAAAAAATAAATCTCCTTAAATTAGATTAAAGAGTTTGTTTGCCCACATAATCTTTAGAAAATTATGTTTAAACTTCTTTGAATTGCTGAACACTGATGAGGGACTCAGTGAAGCAGCTTCAACTCAAGCTTTGATATACCCAAACAGAGAGGTAATATATAGGATGATTATAAAGAGCAAGAAACCTAAAATGAAGGTGGAGATTGGGGAGGTGGAGGGACGTTGGAACAGCTGAGACTGAAGAGAGATATTAAACTGTTTACATATATACTTACTGGTTGTTGGTTAAAAAATCAAATGGGCTCACTCCTCCCTAACTATGTGAAGAAAGTTCATTTAAATACAGCATGATCATCTTTTTACAGTAGGTCTGCTGAATACAGGTATTACATAAGTCACCTGCTCCTTCTCACTCCTTCAGCTGTAAATAGACTCTTTGTTTTCCAGACTCCTCTGTATATTTATTTCAAAGCACTGATTTCCAGCACAGGGCAGCAGGACTCCTAGCAGCTGATAGCACATCTCTCTGTGTTACCCCTGACCCACACAGCTGCTATACAGCTTTAGTGGAGTGGCACACAGCTCCGGCTCTAATGACTGAGGCGCTGGGTAACATTATGAGATCAGAGTGGTTTACTGTTACACTCACATCACATAAAACAGGAGAAACACGACAGTCAGCCAGCCATTGTTTAGTTTGACCCGTGTTGATGATCAGTGTGGTAATCCGCTGGCAGAATAGAAGAAAACTGGCAGAGCCGTCTTATAGAAGGCCAGAGGCTGTGCATAAACACACAAAATTAGTCATCTCTGGCTTCTCCTGTCTCATTAACAGTGTTTTTTTTAGGAGGTCCACAGCTCTCAGGTTGTTTATGGGGTTTATACCAAGGGCAGGATTTGACGAAGCAGCACTAAATGCATAAATCACGCATATAATAAATGGCAAATCTTGGATAAAGTGTCGTCATTCTGAGCGCCAGCACTTCACTATATTCTGAGGATAAATGTATCCCCAGAAACTAGAAACTTAAAATAAAAAAAAAATATATATATATATATATTTTTTTTTATTTTTTTTATTTTTTTTTTTTCTCGGTTAAACGATTTTTCGCCATATGTAAAAAAAAAAGTACCTTTGTTTGACTTTTTTTCTTAATTTTCTTTATATATATATATATATATATATATAAGAAAAATGGAAAATGGTAATAATAAATAATAAAAGTGTAAAACTGCTATAAATTGTTGTTGCTGACAATTTTGCTAAAAATGTCATTCAGTGTAACAATTTTGTCTGGCATATTTACAAAAACAATACATTTATGACACATTATGAGATTAATAACTTTCACTAACTAATTAATTGTAATTTTAAATTCTTTAAATTTGTCACTATCTTACTGTAGGTTTTACCCATTTGTCAGTAAGATTTTTTTTCCTCATTTAAAACAAAATAAAATTTAATATGCTTCCTTATTCTTTTATAAGTCAGAATAAGCATGCTGTTTACATTTTTAAATAAATATTGCATTACACTAAATGGCAATGTAACATTATTTCAACCTCATTTTGACATTGTATTATCCAAAATCTTATTTAAAACCTTAAAGTAGAGACTTTTTTTTTTACATTTAAAGTCCTTTCTATAGACATAAAATCACTTTTGTGAATTTCATGTGCAGATCTTAACAACTTTGACCCATAAGAATTTTCCTTTTATGGAAAGGGTGATTTGAACAGTAATTTGCTGTATATAAATGCTATAGATGACTATATAGTAATTGTCTGATAGATGTCTTCAGGTTGGATGTGCCTGCTGCAGGTGGCTGGTGAAGTGTTTCTTCAGGCCCGTGTGGACAGGAGGAGCCACTGCTGGCCTTCAGGACTGGAAAGTATGCGTTCTGTGGCCACAGTCCCACCTCTCAGCCTGGGAACGGAAGCAGGGAGTCACAAGGGAAAACAAGCAGACAATCAGGTAGAAGCGAAAGAAAAATAAGGAGTCAAATAGTTGTCTTGTCACCTTTGGTGCTGTTTTATTTATTGCGCTTTTATTTTACTCTTTTATTTGTTTCCTATATCTATTTGCTATTTATGCAACCACAGACACACCTGTGAAACCTGGTCGGCTATTGTTCTTAAATAGATGGAGGGAGAAAAAGATCATATTTTTAGGCCGAAAATATGTATTCGTGTATTAGAAGTCGACAATCTGTTTTGGTTCCAAAATGTGACACATTTCTAGATAAAACTGAGTATTCAGGTAGGAGAAGCACTGATTTAATCCAAGTGAAATGTTTGGGTGGTCAAAAGAGGTCCAATTTTAAAATTCTACAAATTTTGCATTAATATATTCCTAATTGAAAGGATTAAGGATGTAGAGTATGGTCGTGCAGAATATGTGCTTTAAAAGTAATAATAAACAGCCAGTATGTTAATGATAGGCATGATAATAAGCAACTAATTTCAAGTTGGCTAATTCGTACAAATTTGTACGATCTCACCTGTATGAATTTATACGATTTCTTCTAAATTGTACGTTTTTTACGAGTTGCCAATTCGTATGAATTTGTACGAATGACCTAAACCTAACCCCGCCCCTAAACCTACCTTTCACTGGGTTTTAGACAAATCGTACAAAAGTGAGGTCGTACGCACAAATTTGGGATCTCATACGAATATGTACGATTTGGTCGTGAGACTGTGTTGGTTGCCATTAAAAGGTTCTTTTAAAAAGAGAAAACGTTTTCAGGAAAAGTTATTTTATTTTCATTGCAACTTTTTATGAATCATTGACAATAAGTATATACATATATATAAATAACAAAAAAAAAATATATAGTTACAAAAAATTATATTCTTATATAGACTATACATATATAGCAATGAAAAGCTATTACTTCAGTCTTCAGTGTCACATGATCCTTCAGAAATAATTCTAATATGCTGATTTGATGCTGATTGATGATGTAACTGTAATACATTTGTGTCAGGATTATTTCATTAAAGTTCAAAAGAACAGGATTTATTTGAATTAGAATTCATTTATAGAATTAAAAATCTCATTAATGTCACTTTTGACTAATTTAATGCATTCTTGTGGAATAAAATAAAGTTGAGTTGACCTCAACTTTTGAACATTATTTAAGATTATAATTTTTTTTTAATGATAAACAGTAAAATTTAATAAACAGTAAAAGTTTGTGGTGTGTGTGTGTGTGTGTGTGTGAGACTGGGTTGATGTGTGCCGGTTAGAGAAACTCTATCCTAAATCAGCATGTGTTTGTACACCGTGTGTGTGTGTAAGAGAGAGAGAGAAACTGTCGCTGTGTGTGTTTGGGTAAGGACAGTGGCCAGCAGGGGACAGGGTGGGTTCAGGGCAGGGGAAGAGTGAGGAGAAGGAGATCAGGGGATTCATTTTCCACGAGGGGCGTCCTGCTGTCCTGCACGTACAGTGTGTGTAGGTGGGGTGCACCGACCCCATACCCTTCTCCTTTGCATTTTCTTTCCTTCATTCCCTTTTGAATATACTCACACATACACACATGGACAAACACACCCCTTTTCTCCTCAACGCTCTCTCTCCTCCCACCTCTCTCATTCTTTCAGCAAGAGAATGAATGGTTTTTGGAGTGAATTATGTGTGGCTAAGAGATGATGGTGAATGAATGGGGTTGTGGGAGTGTGAGAGTTGAACGAGGAGCTGGAAATCGTATCGGAGTTTAACATCAGATCAGGGGACAGCTGTTTCTAATGAGTCTCTCCTAGTTATTTTGTCACAGTCTGTTGAACAATCATGAGGTGAGGAAGGCGGGACAGTAACAGGAGTGCGGTCCATGGTTTTTTAGTCTCTCTGGTTGCAGGTTTAAGAGAGTGACTTGTTTATAAATAAAAACATTGGCAAGTCAGTGAATGCGGTGATGGAATTTGGATGAGTATGTGAGGGTTTAGATGAGTGTTAGAGACTGTGACAGTGAGGTAACATACAGGATTGGTTTTCCCTCAGTCATTTGTCTCAATCCCAGTCTCATCTCTTTCTCAGTTTCATCTCATTTCTACTTCATTTCTATATGTCTCCTCTGCATCACATTCATATATCTGGGTCTCATTTCATATCTAGTTCATATGACTATCACTGTGTCAGTCCCTGTCTTATCTCTTTCTCAGTTTCATCTCTATTTCTGCTCTATTCTCATCTCTGTCTCGTATCTCTTTCTCAGTGCCAGTCTCATTTTGGTCTCAGTTTCAGTTCCATCTTTCTGTTGCAGTCTCATTTCAGTGTTGGGCACTGGGAGCTAGTTTCATTTTGTCTCAGTGCCAGTCACATCTCAGTGGCAGTTGGGTTTCTATCTCACTGCTAGTCTTGTTTCTCTTTCATATGTCTAATGTTTGCCTTTCTGGTGTTCTCATTTTGTCTCTGTGCCAGTTCTAGTGCCATCATTCTGATTTAGTATTGATGCCTTTCTGTGCCAGCCTCATTTCGATCTCAATGCCAGTCTCATTTTTTCCCAGTGCCAGTCCCAGGCCGTCTCACTTCGTCTTACAGTCTTTTTGCAACTGTACTTCATTTTGGAAGAAATGTAAGGCATTTTGCTATTTTATGAGCAAAGTTTTAAAGAAAAAAAGGCAAAGTTTTGAAAATGTCAGCAGCTGAAATCTGAAAATTGTAAATTCTCATTTTTATTTTGCCTTCTTTCTGTAGCAATCTCAATGTTGTCTCAGTGCCAGCCACATTTAAGTGATCTATTTAAGTGATAGTCATCTCTGTCTCAGTGATAGTCTCATTTTTCCCTGCCATTCTCCTTCGGTCTCTATCTCAGTCCAAAACACATAGTCCAAGCGGTGAGGAGTTCACTGTCATTCAACTCTAATGAGCAAAGCAAACATGCCACTTCTGGTCAAACTCAGGGAGAGACAGACTCATGCTCTCTGCAAGAACTGAAAGAGCATTTGAAAGCCATTAAAATGAGCCTCATAATGTGTGACTGAGATAGTATGTACAGTAAGGAAAGACACTGTAGCTATTGTGTCCTCAAGACCATCACAGATGTTTAATCAGGCTGCCATGAACAGAATGGACTGAACATGAGACAAATGCTCTCACCGATGACATCAGATCATTCAGTTAATTTAACTTAGATGTTATAGTTTATGCATGTGTGTGCATGTTTTTATACAGTTAAGCATGCATGATTGATTTAAGAGTGTATGTAGGTGTTTTGTTTTTTTTTCAGGTGTGTGTTTTAGGGTTGTGCTCAGTTCAGAATAAAAAAAGGCCCCTATCAAATCACAAATTAGATTTGAATTAAATTTAAATGAAATTTGAATTGAAACTAAAAGAAAGGGAATTTTTTTGATTACATTTCAAACAAATTAATAATCTGAGAAAAAAAAAAAGCCCAAAATCTCAGATTGGACAGGTGCGTGAAAAATCTGGGTTGCAGTGTCTCCCCTTAAAATCTTTTTTATGCACTAATATCATGTTATGTGGTATTGTGTGAAATAGAGACATAAGAATAATTGCATTTTATATATATAAAAAAATAAAATATATATATTGGTAATTCATTAATTTATTCATTCATTCATTTTATTCCTTTCTTTATATTCAACTTCAAAATTAGTACTGTATCCTGTTTGTTACTTCACTATTTGATTTAAATTCAGTAATTGTAATTCAGTCAAATTGCCATTCTTAATTTAAGGATGAATGAAACAGAACTCTAGTGTGTGTGTGTGTGTGTGTGTGTTTGTGGTACGTGCTTCTGTTACAGTCTCTGGTCTCGGAGGAATTGAACTGATTGAAGAATGGAAGAAAGACAGTGAGAGAGAGAGAGGGCGCTGGGGAGCCCGGGCGAGTGGACGTGACATCCCCAGCTGTCCTGTGACATCACTGCACTGGGGACAGGAAGTGCAGGAGTTATTGGGCAGGCCGGGAAAACAGGGGGTGACATCAGAGCACTGTCTGGGTCGCATAGCTTTCCATCTGGATAAACCAGAATGAGATCCCCCCTCTATTATTGTCCCTCACTCTCCACTCGCTCCGTGTTTCTCTTCTTATGTAATTAGAGATATAATGCTCTCAATGCCATGTGTTTCCTCATCTCATCTCCTGTCAGATTACTCACAGCTCATTCTTTCAGTCTGCCCCCCTCAGGGGCTCACACACACACACCGCTGTCTGCCCACTGTCCACGCATACTGCCCACACACACACTCACTGCCTGTCATGCATTATATACAGCACGCACAGGAAAACAGAGGCTCATGTGACCTCATTCCCAAGCAGACACATGTTTGCACTGACCACACATAGATACATATACACACGTTTACACTCTTTATTTCCCATAACATTAGCACATTTGCACATTGAGTCTGTCAGTTACAGAGAAATGTCCAGCAGAACTGTTCAAGATGTGGGGAGTTTGTCGGCTGATGCAGAACTGAAGACTTTTGGAAGAAGATTATGGTTGATGTTAGACAGCATGACAAGAACCAAATAGCTACATCAGTTACGAAGTGAGTTCCGTCATGAGGCCCTAAAGTCAACATGAAACAGCTTTCACAACCCGGTTTACCTCTTTAATGCCATATATCTGAGTGAAACAAGATATTCAATGTGGAGAAAATATGGCTGGACTTGATTTTATTAGTCAGAATTGGATTGTGGAAGTGGTCTTTATATGAGAACAAAAAAAGGGGTTGTCAGTCAAAAACAGATGAGTCACTTCAGGCGAAGTAAAGTATTGCATTACCAAGTATTACTAAGTTTTACATTACTATTCTTCAGAATGATGTTGACCAATGAATTGTTGTGACGAGAAACATGAATTGAGAAAGTAAATTTGGTCTATTTTTATTTCCTGTTTAAGTTTAGAGGGTCATTCAGTAAATCAGAAATACATATACATATCGCTAGGGAATTACAATATAGGTGCCATGTCAGTTTTCAGTTTACATTAGAATTGAAAAAATATATAACAGTGTTGGCAAATAATTATTACATTTAATCTCATCATAATACAAAAATTAATCTAAACTCACATTAAAGTTAACCTTTAAAACACTAATAACGTAGTAATAGAAAGACATTTTGTTTTCACTTTAAGTGTTTTTAAAGTTCATTTAAATTTACAAATTTAACTAATTACAAATTTTCAGTATTAATGTGAGGAAACCTTGAAATCCATTTTTTACTTCTGCCTATATAATGTGATACCTAAATTCAGTAAATATAGTTTGTTTGTATGTGTGTTCTATTTAGACACAATATTACAACTTTGGAATATTGGTCATTTATCATTTTTGTCGATAACATGAAAATAATTATCAGCTTATGGTCTCAATCAGTGCATACTTAATTGTTAATCTTTTAGATATTCCTGGAAAATGTTAATAGTGTAGTCCAATATTCACTGTGCTATCAATTATTATGAATTATTAAGTAAAAAGAGTTTGGGTGCCAAGAAACAAATAAACTAGTTAAACACAGGCTAAAAGATTATGACGGCTCACCTCAATCTCACCTGATTATTCATTTCAGATTTATATTCTTTGTTAGTTTTATGTACTTCTATGTTTCTGAACAATATTTGCAGTCTGTCCCCATACAGTCATGTGTGGCAAAGTTGTGGTCATCCAGTTGAAAAGCTTCTCATCTGAGCTGACACCCCATCCTTTATTAGCGTACATGTGCGTAGGTGTGTGTGTGTGTGTATGAGATAGAGAGAGAGGTGGCTAGAGATTTCCACATGGCCTGAATCTGAATGTGAAACACATGTTGATGTGTGGGTGGGAGTGTGAGGAGAATATGTGAGGGTATCCATGTCTCAGTGTGTGAGAACACCCCACTCTACCATCTGCAGGAATAGTTAATAACGTGTGTGTGTGTGTGTGTGTGTGTCACAGACCTTTTCTCCATCGACATCTTTTCCATTGCACCATCTTCTCACATACTTTGATCCGCATCCGGCTATTCTCCATGCAAATGGTGTTCGGCACCTCATCTATGGGGGTCTACGCCACATATGGCCCATAATGAAATGGGGTTTGTGAGTTTGACCCCAAAGCTTTTGTTCTGGATTGTGTGCATCTGATTGACTGTGTTATACCTGAGCGTGTTGTTAATTGTTTGTTACAGGATTGATGGTAGGAATATGAATGTGTAGGGTAAATGTAAAGAGTGTGTGTCTGGTTTGCGCTGTGTGACTGTGTGCGTGGGTTTTTGGTGTCTGGCAGAGAGTGGTGGTGCTGCAGATGGCAGGAGGTAAGGAGAGGTGTGTGGTTGCATTAATACTGCCTGCAATTCTCGTTAGCACTAATCAAGGGCTTCCTGTACAGAGAGCCTGGGTTCACCTTCCCAAGCCCTGCGAACTGCACACTCTCTGCCTCTCCTTTATACACAAACGCGCACACACCCACTCTAACTCTCCCCGGGTTACACAGAAACATATGCTATGTTCAGAATTACATGCTAGCATACTGCTCTTGTTATTAGTGCAGTATGTAGTGTGTATACCGGACAAAGTATGCAGAATGTTTGATTGCAGATAATGACATACAGATATGAAGCAGGCCTTAGAATGATATATCCCATAAAGCATGCCACTTGAAATTCAATTTCCAGTGCAAAAGGCAAAATAACCATTGAAAAACTATAATTAGATACCCTTCATATGCAGTGTAATGAGGTCACATGACAGCAATTTAGCATGCTACCAGTTCACAGTTTTTGTCATTTGATGGAAAATATTCTTAAAATGTATTTAGATATTTGTCATGGCATATTAACATTCATTTTAGTCTAGTTTAGTATAGTTTTCTTGTGAATGGTGGCAGAGACTAAACCGCAAAAGAAGATATAGTTAAATAAAATCATTATTTTTGTTTTCTTTGTGTACAAAAAGTGTTCTCGTAGCTTCATAAAATTAAGGTCACATGGACTATTTTAACAATGTCTTTACTATCTTTCTGGGCCTTGAACATGTTAGTTGCATTGCTGTCTTTGCAGGGACAGAAAGCTCTCAGATTTCATAAAAAATTAATTAATTTGTGTTCTGAAGAATCAAGGTCTTACTGGTTACTGCACTGTATGCACACTTAATGATTAATGCTGCTACTCATTTACAAATGTTAAGTGTAGTATGCAGCGTACAGTCTACAAAAATAAGCTAGTAGACCATTCCAAACTTAGCCATTCTCTCACACACCACTCGCTCTGACTGGCTCACTTCCCTTTCTGACTTCCTGGGCCTGTTCTACAATCTCCCTCCGCAGTGAAGTGAACACATGGTGCGGGATTCTCTAGCCCTCTCTTCCTTCCACAAAATGAGTCGGAAAATGCAAAACTGTGAGGGAAATCTTTTCCATACTCATGCAGGCTCCCCACCCGCTCCTTGTCTGCTGGCCAAGGCAAGGTCTGACCGGGTTGTCCCTGTGTGAACTCCGGCAGAGGTCGCGACCTTTGGTCAGAATGGAGAAAGTGGACCACAGAGTGCTAATTGAAACAAAAGAGCTCTTTACCGTCATCCTGGCACAACAGGGAGGTGCAACTTATAGCCAATGCACACATCCTGCACTTTCTCACACAATGACTTGGACTCGCTTATAACTGTCGACCGCGCAGCTGTGACGTCAAGGCAAACATCTATATCAAATTAATAGCTCCACTGTAAAGAAGAGGGCATGCATCATTAATGCAGTGCACATATTAGACGGAAGGGTGATAAAGCTCACCTCTCAGGACGTAAAACAATGACCGTGAGACTGTAGAGTATGTTATTCCAACCTACTCTACGTTTGTATTTTTCTTCCTCATGCTGGACTCTTAAGAAACGCTCGGGTTAAATAGATTAATGTATTTAAGATGTGGAAATCAGGGTTGTGCGACAGTCAGGACTGAATGAGAGTCACTTTCAAACTCTAATTGAATTCCTGTATTTGATTGAAGTAGAAAACAACATGCAGAATTGCAATTCAGTTTGAATTTCTATAGGGCCGATATAAAAGCATGAAACTAATTTTTAACTACGTATATGGGTTTATAGGACAGATACCGTAGATAGATGGACAAACAAAAAAGGAAATTTAAAAAATTATCTTCACCAACTCTCTTCCAGGTTTCCTTGTTTTCTTTTTTTCTCCTTCCCTTTCTCCCTTTCTGCCCTCTTTAATGCACTTTAATAGTGTGTGGGAAGACACTTTGATAGATAGACTGAGAGAGACAGAAGAGATTTGGTTTAACTTTTTTTTTAACTCCTCACACTTTAGTCGCACACTGCATGTGTGTATGTGTGAAATCCTTTATATTTTGTAAGCTAGCCCCTTTTTTACAGTGCCCTGGGCTTTGCAATGGATAGCTTTCCCCCACCCTCCTGCTCCAAACGGCCACCCCCACCCCCAGCGCTGAAACCCGGCCAGCCCCAGCTGTCTGTCCAGATGTGGGAGAGAAGGAGAGGCAAGGTCCAACAGGGGATGAGGGCCTGAAACACAAAAGGGCTCCAGAGAGCAAAAATGGAGCAAAAAGAGAACCAAAAGAGCAACGAGAGAGATAGAGAAAAAGAAAATGATAGAGAGATGTCAAGGGGAAGTCTGAATTTGTTCCCAGGGTCTTTAAGTAAAAGGTGGACGAGAAATGGAAAGGTGTCACGATGGCTTCCAATTCATCTCCGGATGGTTCCAAATGAGAGGATCAATGACACCAGACTGTGCCTTCTTCAAAAAGTCTGATCTCATGATCTCAGTGGACTGGAACATGCCTTATTCCAGAGAGCGCACACTTGGCATAGTCATATCCATATAGTTGTTTCTGCTTGCCTGTGCAGGTCCTTCCAGGCCGGTCCTGATTTATGAACGGCCCCTGAGCTCTCACTCCATCCTGGAGGGGCTCTCTGATTAGAGATGGGAAGAGAGGGTGAGTGCAAATACTCATGCATCCACTCACACACCCCAGCATTTGGTTCTAATTACACACGGGGCGACTCCAGGGCCGGGTGTCATCTAGAACACAGAGCTAGATTTACACTTGACATGTTTTATTCACACAGGTTGGTCCTGGCCTGGTAATTGCAACATATTATCTGGGCCGATTCATCAAAGGGAGCAGCCTGCTACAGTAAACCTTTAAATGAACGACTCATATGGGTCGCAGACGTAAAATGTGGAGGGTTTTATTAGCAAAAAAAGAGTGAACCAACAAGTACAGTCCAAATGCTCGGGTGAAAGAGGTGTCTGTGAAACGTTTATGCCTTTTTTGAGAAATACTTGGAAGTGGCCTCTGTTTTTGTAGAACAAGATTGAGGTTTGTTCGGCCATTATTTGGTGGCAGTAATTTAGGTTATGGTTTAGCTGTCTTAAAACCAATATGTGGCACATCAGATGAGAATATCCCTTCTGTTACGGTTGTTAGCCAAGGGCTACCCCTTGCTGATTTAACAGGAGTGTTAATATGTGAAGCCAGTAAACACGCCAGTGGAACCAGAGACTTAAACACACTGACCTTATTGCTCAGCAATGAGTTGGAACTAAAAGGAAGATGCAGTAATTGTGTTATTTGGACATTTGCATTTGCATTTACATTTAGTAATTTAGCAGATGCTTTTATCCAAAGGGATTTATAAATGAGGACAATAGAAGCAAGCAAAGCCAACAGAATAGCAATCATGTGCAAAGTCTCGGTTGGCCTCGGTTGGTTTTTATATAATAAAAAGGAAACGAGTTGATAGAATATAAAAAAGAACAGAGAAAGCTAGTGTAGAAATTCTTTACAAGTCTGTGTGAAGTCAAAATTTACTATATTATATTATATTTATTTTTACCGCACATTGCTATTTTTGTGGTGAAAAATTCATCTGTTCACGAAAAAATGTGTTTGCCTTCGTAATCTTTAAATGAAATTTGAGAATGCTCCTCCCCTCTAAAATGACAGGCCTTCTCTGATGACATCAGTTTGACGCTTGGGCATGAGCGTGACATCATTAACCACGCCCCTCCAACTGTCAGTGTTCATTTCTAAATGAAACGCCTACTTTACTACATCCAGTCAATTTGCAGTAGAATCGACAAGCCACACCCTCTATTTTCCGCATTCAATATTCTGTTTCCCTCATAAGTCCATCACAATATGGAAGTAAAATCATTTGCAAACAGCAGATTCATGCGGATATTAAGAAAACAAACAAATTTTATAATATATTATAAATAAAAAAGGGTCAAAAAATAAATGGAAGATGATGGTTTGGAAGAAGATCATTCCAAGACATTCCACCGGTAGGGAACGGTGACAATAAAAGTCTGTGAAAGTAATTTTTGGGCCTCTTTGGGATGGCACAAGAATGCGCCATTCATTTGCGGAACACAAGCATCTCGAGGGCACATAAGACACTTAACATTTTTATAGACTGAAATAAAAATGGACGGATGGACAGATAAATAGACTAGCTTCACTACATCCATCTGTAGCTTGATTGTATGTACTCTAAACATCTTTAATGAAGTAGAGGAAGAGTAGAGTTCTCTGTGAACCTGGTCTTCAAATGCATCCCCCTCTTACAGTCTAATCCTACTGTAATGAGTCGGGTCACATTACATCTAGTATCCGTCCCCCGCGGCATTCTGCCTGAGCCCCCCCCACGGAACATGACATCACAGTACAAGCTAAGGCCGGAAATGCAGCAGGTCCCGCCACACGCAACATGTGAGATGCAACCCTCGACACGTACGACGCACATCGTGCCGCCGGGAAACCCAGGGACACAGCGGCACGGGCTTGATGGACAAACCAGACCGCCGCACACACATGTACATTCTTGCGAGAGGAAAATGGTAACAGTCAGTCCTGTGCAGTAAAATAGAATGGTGCACCTTCATTGTTCTGGCCTCTGGACTCTGGCCTTGTTTCCTGACACCTTCCGTTTGTGCTCGCACACAGATGGCCATAGATGTACAGGAACAAGTGCGCCCACTCCGCCTGTTCAGACCCAAATAGAGAGGTATAGACGCTCATATATGGACAAGGACAGGTTAAGGGCTTCTCGCTGACCTGGTGCGTGTGTTGCTATTAGTGTAACACTGTCTGTAGCTTCAGATCGGATGAATCCCTTGTTATCCCATGCAGGGAGCATTCTATATCAGGAAAACTCACGGAGACACTTAATGCGTGTGTTTTTATGTAAGTTTGTGAGGAGTCGCGGGGGTGTCGCTGTCTGACAGGATGCACGGGTCAACTGTCTACGTGTGAGTGCAGCCGGGCCTGGGCCAGCAGGTCAGGGTTGGGCAGCCCACAGGAAACGGCCAAGACATTCTGGCCCAGTGCAGGGGGACTTAACCCTTGAACTGCCAGCTTGGCTGGGCTCTTAATGTTGCCAGAACTGTGACTCCCAACTTCAACATTTTCCAACTGAGCTAAAGTGCATAGCTAATGCTATGTTTTGTTTATGACGCATGCAGTGTTAAAGGAATAGTTCACCCCAAAAATATAATTCTGTTATAATTTTCACACCCTTGTGTTGTTCCAAGTCTGTATGAGTTGGTAATTTTTTTTTAAATACGTGCCTATATCTGCAACACCATAATTACTTAACTTCCTGTATGTTTTGCAGCAGTTTCAAAATGAAATGTCAAGAGAGTGGCACTAAAACACATGTTCAATATGTGACCATGGTACATTTTTATTATCTTGATACAGGCAAGTATTGCTGTGTTTTTGCCAATAAATGTAATTTTAATTGTGTTGGAAATAGCTTACATCAAATCCAACCCTAAACATACCCAATAGTGTTAATAAATGCAAAAGTCATATAAAAGCACATTTGCATATGAAGCTGTATGTCACAACACCTTTCAAAAGTATCAGTTTTCAAATCACGCATGATGTTAAAATATATTTTTTTATATAAAGTCATAATATTCTGCTGGTAATTGTGTGAAAATTGGGCTTTATTAATCAATCTCTACCTGTAAATCATACTTTGTGTTAAAAAGGAATAATAGTTAACAGTTTTACTGCCTCATTTCAACTTGAAACTCCTGTGATTCATATATATAGGTATGTATAGGTTTTGTTTTGGTTTTTTCCAGTTTTTCAGAAATGTATATAGAAGCTCATATTTCCAATGAGTCAGGTTGAATTTTTAATGTTTTGAAAGAAGTCTCTGTATGCTCACCGAAGTATTTTTTTATCAGAAATACATGTAATTTAATAATAATGTGAAATCATATTACAATCAGCATTATTATAGTGTCAGTAATACTATTATAGTAATTTTTGTTTATATTTTTAAATGTTATTTTTACTTTAATTGTAGTTTTTTTTTTTTATTTATTTATTTATGTATTTTGTTGTTTTGTCATTTTTATTAGTTTTTAGTTCATTAAAATATGTCTATATAATATTTATAATCATTTTTATTTGTTAGTTTAGTTATTTAGTATAAAATAAAATAAAAAAAATGTTGCATTGACCAGTTTTTATTTTTATTTTTAGTTAATATTTATTTAACTATTTATTTTAATTTAAGGGTTTTTTTAATGGTTTTACTTAACAATAATAACCCTAATTACAATTTAAATCTGTTTTTTATTTTAATGTAAAATGTAATTTATTCCTGTGATGCAAGTTTTCAGCAGCCATTACTCCAGTCTTCAGTGTCACCTGATCCTTCAGAAATTGTTCTAATATACAATTTTTTTCAGGATTCTTGGATGAATAGATAGTTTAAAAGAACAGTTATACTGTAAGTGAACTCATCCTTGTTGAATAAAAGAAAAATCCTAGTCACCTCAAACCTTTGAATGCTATTATGCAATAGCATATTGTAGCATTCATGTATCCATAATCACAGGAACAAACACAAGTGCTCATAAGAATGTTTGGCATTTTCTTTCTAATTTTAGTCTCTTCTAGTGCTCCTCCTCACCCTGGGTGTGACAGTCCAGCCTTTCAGACTGAAAACAATGTGAAGCAGCACCTTCATCATGTAACACAGCACCTCTGTGTCCCCTGCCACAATGACTTCTTCTCCCTGGTCCGCGGGCCTCTCTAGAGAGCATTAAGGAAGAGGGGTCTGTAGCGCCACGAGGACACTGCGCACTAGAATACGGGGACAGGAAGTGACTCTCAGAGTGGAGGAATTCTCAGACGGCGGGGGTCTGAGGGAAAGGTTGACATTTTCGGAAAGGCAACAATGTTGTGATGTGCCATCGACCGTGTGCAGAACACATTTACGTTGTTCTTCCTAATGGATTTTTATAAATAGGTCACGGATGAGTCACTCACATCAGTACTTCAGGATGGACGTCTGCTTATTTCCTGGTGCCACGCAGAGGGCATCGCTGCTTAAGAGCCCCCTAGATAGCGGGCTAAACTTAAGCAGGGCCCATCCTGTTTTGGGATTCTGCTGTAACCTTGAGCGTTTTTGACTTTCCTGCATTTCTCCAAAACAGTCAGCTGTTATCATTCCAGCGTTGTGTTTGTACCCCACACCTCGCTGCTAGCCGGCCGCTCTGATAGTTTACTCCGCATCTGTTTGCATCTGAGGGAGATGTTCTTGACTGTATAAAGTGTGCATTCTCATCCATCTTACCGATGGCTGCATTCCAACTCTCAGCTTTAGCCAGTGAGGGCTTTCTTGGTTTCACATCCCTCTTCAGCCAAACACAAACACACACGTCCGGCCAGCCTGACCCGAGCTATCTCTCCGCCTGCGAGTGCCAGACGCACACACATACACACACGCCCTGGACCCTCCTGCTCTTCCCACGTTCCTCCTCTCCCTCTCTCGTCTGTTCTTCTCTCTCTTCTCTGCTTGCGTTTCCTTCTCTCCCTTCCTCTGCCTCAGCACCCTTGTACATCTCATTGTCTCTGGTCTCTTCATCTTTCTCCACTTCCTGTGTCTTGCACCCCGTGCCCTCTCACGCCCCCTTTTTCAAGTTCCCCCTGTTTCTCTCCACATCTCTCTCTTTTCGCGACGTGACTTTTAGCACAGACTTTGGGGCTGTTGCCAGTAATCTGGGGCAGAGAGATGAGAGGACAAACACACACACATACGCAGACACATGCAGATATAATAGGGCACACTCTAATGTTTCTTCCATATACACTACATCAGCCAACAGAGTACTATCGTTTACAGTATGTAAGGAATATTGTAGATTACACTCCATCGGCAGAGTCTGTGGACTACTGTTGGTCAAAACTAAAAACAGTTAACAATAACACTCCATTAAAACAAGCGTTATGGTTATACATTTGCAACAACCATGGCCATTGTAGATATGTTTTACAAACATGAGGGATGAGTCAACTTTTTTTGTATAATTGGCAGCAGAGCACAGATTTTACTCCAGAAAATTTCTTTAGTGTGCGTTTATATTCAAATTTTACTGTTATTTGCTTTATGTATATTTATAAAAATGTATATTTATATAATATATGTAAATACTACATGTTACATATGTTTATATATGTAACAAAGTAAATTAAAATAAATGTTAAATTGGTATATATACAGTACTGTGCAAAAGTCCAAAAAATGGTTTTAAGTGTCTGCACAAGGAGTCTGACAACAGCCAGTGCTCCACACCGAGATCTGATCTGATCATCATTCAGTCTGTCTGGAGTCACATGAAGTAACAGAACAAACTGAGATAGACTCAGAAGAACTGTGGCAACATCTCCAAGATGAAGAAGAAGAAAAAACCTACCTGCAAAGCTACCTGAAAAACTATGGGCAGAAGCTGTTTTACCAAAATACTCTTATACCAAAACATTTTTTGATTTAGTTAATTTAGTTAATGATTTGATAAATTAAATCTATTTATGGAATTATTTTTGAGCATCCTCATTTTACAGAAAGTGTCTGAACTGAACAGTACTGTAGCTTTGCAGGTAGGTTTTTTTCCTCATCTTGGAGACGTTGCCACAGTTCTAAAGTAATAAATATACACAGTTCACATACATATATTAAGTAAACAAAAACATTTATTTTGGATGTGATGAATTGCAATTAGTCATTTGAGAGCACTGTGTGTGTGTGTGTACACTTTTTTATTTAAACATAGATAAAGAATATATAATTTTCACATATAGATACAATGCTTGAAAGCTATATCCATCTGTTTTATCAGTATGATTTAGTCAAATGATTGCCGTGTTTCACTTTTTATTTGATTAACCATTAAATCTCTATATTGTTGCAATGGGTTTTCCATTTTAATGACATTTTAATAATGCAATCACAAGCTTTCTTAACCCCACATTTTACACAACAAAAGTTCACATGACAGATTACATGGTTTCTCATCCTTACTGAGTTGTCTCCCTTTGACTGTCACCATCTTTACCTCCTTTCTTTGTCATCACCTTATTTATATTGTGCTTTTTACAATACAGATTGTTTTACACTAGCTTTAGTAGTGTATTGATAAATCAAGAGGAGAAGAGTAAACATTTTTTTTTTCAGTTAAAGTCTGTATCATTGATATCAAGCTCCAGCTCAGTTCAGATAAATGCTTTTTATTCAGTTTTCATGATCCAGGGGTTAGGTTTAATAAGAGAGGGAAATTAATGAAAGAGAGTCATGTCACATAAGAGGCTTCTGAAGTGCTGAATCTAGAATTACTTTGTAGTGTTGTTTTTCCTTGCATGGATCAAAAGATGGACATGTGATCCTGGGAACAGAGAAGTGAGAAAGAACATTTTCGAGAATGAAAGAGAAAGAAATGATCAAGCCATAGCTGGCACTCGGTCATTCACACAGCCCCTGCAGTGCAGAGAAAGGCATAAGAGTACAACATCTCCTTTTGAAAGAAAAAGAGAGAAAGTGAATGTGTGTCAATCCCTAAGTGGGTCTGCGAGAGATTTGTAGCAATTTTAGATACAGAGCACAATTACATTTAATTCAAAAGCTGTAGTGTCCATACAGTCATCTTCTATGTTATCTTCAGTTATTCTCAGTCATCTGCTCTCAGAGTGTTTACTGTTCACCCAAACACAGGGCAGTGAGTATTACTAATGGAAGCGCTAATCTCCATTTCCACCACACACACTCCTTTCCTCCTCCGCTCCCCGTCCTCCTTTTTTGATACATGTTCACAGAGACACGAGTTCTTGAAGTCTGTGATCATTTTACCAGTGGATGTGCTGACAGTAGACCACAGATGTTCTAAAAATCAACATGTCCCCAAATTACTAGTATATTAGAAATTTACAGCTTAAATATGCTGTTATCAAAAATCACACTCCTCCATGAGATGTTTCAGCACCGCACCCGACTTTGTCAGATTTTGGTGAGATTTTCACGATTTCACAATCTCAGAAATGAAGTTCAGTATGACTGTACGCATGCGTTTCTTCCCGTGGGACTCTCAAAAAAAAAAAATGATGATCATACACTCTATTTTATAAATAAAGCTTCTTTAATGGTTCTAAATAGAACATTTAACATCGGTGGAATCTTTCCAGTTCTTTATAATATTTAATTTTTCTTCACACTAAGAAGAAAATACATCTTTTAAGAATTGTTCACTCGTTTGGGAACACAAAATGTTAGATCTATGTCAGTGAGAACACTAGGGGTGTCCCCGACTAAGGATTTTCATAGTCGAATCGGAATTTTCGAATCTTGCCAATAGTCGACTGATA
>JAUCMS010000025.1:9822225-9853090 GCA_032357445.1 Enteromius radiatus | reverse complement strand
CGAGTCTAAAGTCATCAAATTCATGACTCGAGTCTGACTCGAGTCCAAGTCACATGACTCGAGTCCACACCTCTGGTCTGAGCCAACCTGATCTAACACTGCCACAGTCCTCCTTCACCCCAATACACTCGTACACACAACCACTTTCATATATATCAGATATAAATAATTATACATTCTGATGCAGGCTCATTCATTCCCTCCGGGCATGAGCAGTGTATGGCAGTGGAGATCTGAAGGTGGCCTTGTAATGGTGTGTATATTCTTTGCACTCTCAAGCAGGGGCTCCCACATGTTTACTGGCCTCAGGCTCTTCAGTGCACCGCAGTCTGAACTTGTACAATCTACATTGCATCTTCGACTTCATCATAATTCTCTTTTGCTGCATCTCAGTGCTGCAGCATTTCTTATTCACTGCTCTCTCTCTCTTTCTTCTACAGTCTCTGTGTGCAAGTCAAGCACATGTAACGGCATGAAGGTGTTTGTATATAATGCGGTGAGTGCATCTCGCTCAGTTGTTTTGACAAAACTCTGGTAATGTCACAGGATGGGTGGTTCTGTTTGGGTAGGTACCCACAGATGTGTGTCAATCACAAGACAGGAAGTGGCACTGAAAGTTGACACCCTCACACATACACACCCACTCTTTACTCTTTCACATGTGGCATATGTACGTTTACAAACCTGTTATGATTGTGTGGGCCTTGTATGTGTGTTTGAGTATGTAAACTACTGTTAGATTGACATGTTTGACCGCTGAGCTCATGTAATTAAATTAAACACACACAAATAAATTGCAATAGTGTCACATACAGACAAGAGTGGGTAAGAATGGTTACTTACAGGTACACTTACTGTACATACTAATGTATAGCCTATACATGGTAAATATGTAGTACTTACAGAAAAGTGGGTACAAACAGACATATCCTTACAATATCCGTATGCAGTAACTAACAATACACATTACTGTAATGATATGTAGCACCTGAGAAAAAGTGGTATTATGTGATAACAAACAAGACATAAATATGTAGTACTTACAAACAAGTATGTGTAATGACGGTTCTACCGTTCATCTTCTGAAGCTGGTTGCCATTCTCAACTTTGATTTTTTACAGTGTAGTTGCTAATTAGCATGCCTGTTTTTAACATAGGCTATTGGTTGTTTATTAGAAATTATAACACACATATTCTGCATGACCATATTCTACATCCCTAATGCTACCCAATACCTAAACTTAACAACCCCCTTACTAACTATTAATGAGCAGCAAATTAGGAGTAATTGAGGCAGAATTCATAGTAAATAGTTTGTTATTAGCGAAAAATGTAGAA
Organism: Enteromius radiatus; assembly: GCA_032357445.1. Classification (NCBI taxonomy): domain Eukaryota; kingdom Metazoa; phylum Chordata; class Actinopteri; order Cypriniformes; family Cyprinidae; genus Enteromius; species Enteromius radiatus. Next base: position 9,851,752 of record JAUCMS010000025.1, on the reverse strand, counting down.
TAAAAGTGTCACTATTAATACACTTAAACCTAAATACACTTTTTGGGTTTTTTTGGTCATTTTGTTAATTTCGTTACCGTTCACGTTATTATTCTGAACGGTTTTTTTTTTTTATGTTTTTAAAACAAATTCTATGGGAATGTTACTGTTGAATATTCTCTGTAACTTCTAAAAAACAAATAGTAATGTTAAGTCATAATAAGTGTTTTGTCCTAACATTTTGAGGACATTATTACAATTAACTTGGAACAAACTTTCTATTAATGTTAGTTTTCTTATGTTGCCAAACTTCTGTACACTGTTTAAAATGTAAATAAATAAATAAATGATATACACTCCCCTCCAGAAATATTGGTGAGGCCTGAAAACGTTTGGGTTTGACATCAAAAGATGAATATCAGACAAGAGGTCTACATGCCAGCTTTAATTTACATCTGGATCTGACACACAACACAAGCAAAAGTATGGGAACAGGACTGACAGGTGTATTTTGTTACCCAGGTGTGTCCTATCACAATGATTATGGAAACAATAAGTAGCGCTGAATGTCTACGCTCGGTTTCAGATTTGGGTTTTGCCTGTTCAAACCTCTTTTATAGTAAGGTCTAAGCAACATGAAAAGCAGAGAGCTGTCTATGGGTACAAAACAAACAAACATTGGCCACAGCCATTTCCACCATTTGGACTGTCCTGAAGAAGAAAGAAGCCAATGGTGTATTAAGTAACAGACATCGAACAGGTAGACCAAGGAAAACAACAGCAGTTGATGATAGAAACATTGTGAGAGCTGTCAGGAAAGACCCTAAAATAACTGTAAGTGAGATCAGCATCAACCTCCAGAGGGCAGGAGTGAAGATATCAATATCTACTGTTCACAGAAGACTTTTTGATCACAAGTACAAGATGCAAACCACTCATTAGCAAGTAGAATAGGAAGAAAATGTTCAGAGGTGATCCTCAAAAAAAAAGTTTTATGGACTGATGAGTCAAAGATTAACCTTTACCCAAGTGACAGCTAAAGTTTGAAGAAAGAAAGGATCTGCTCATAAAAGAGCATCTGTGAAACATGGTGGAGGTAATGTCATGGCTTGGACTTGCATGGCTTCTTCTGGGATGGGCATGATGGCAGCAGCAAAATAAACAGACGTCTACAGAAACAGTTTGTCTTCTAATTTAAAAAGAAAAGATGCAACCAAACTTAGTACAACAAACAACAAAGTAGTTCATCAGGGGCAAGAAGTGGAGGGTTTTAGATTGGACAAGTCAATCTCCAGACTTTAACCCTAAGGAGCATACATTTTATCTGCTAAAGAGAAGACTGAAGGGGGTAAGACTGGGCTGAATTAGCTGGAAATAAAAATCTCTTGTCTGATATTCATCTTTTAATGTCAAACCCAAATGTTTTCAGTCTACAGCAAATATATATATATATATATATATATATATATGCACATTGTTTAATTTAGTACTAGTAATTTCTAAGTGAAAATTGTTTCTACATCAACAATATTTTTCCGTGTACTATAATTGTTTAATAATAGCATTTGTCCTAAAGCTTGTATGCATCTTATGTAAGTGACTTGTTTATTGTGGTGACATGCACATTGTGGTAGTGCACACTGTAGTGCAACATCAGCAAACCATTCTTGCAGCCATAGTGCATCCTTTCCATTACCACACTCACCTCTTCTTGTCTCAGTTACCTACTCATTCTTTTTTTATCTGCTTCCTCCTAATGGCAGGCATGAGTGCATGACAGCTTGACTAAGAGAGAGTCAGCTGTAAGAAGCACCACTAATACATCACAGTCGGAGAGTGCGAGTTTTCTTCAAATGAAAACACAGAGAGCTGAATTTCCCGGCTCATAGGGAGGAAAAGTACACTGTGAACACTTAAAGAGAGAAAAAAAGAGGATTGGGCAGAGAGGAGAGAGGTGACTTGAAGTTGAAACAATGCATGTAAAGCTCGCCTGAGATTTTTCTCATTTCACGTTTGTATATTGATGTGTGTTGAAGTGTTTGCATTTTGCTGAATGGATCATTGAGAGTGAGGCTAAATGTCATATTTCACATTTAATGTATTTTTACTTTTTGCACTTTTTCCATCTTGATTCAGGGCAAGTTTAGGCAGAGCTCATGCACATTTATAATACAGAACAAGAATAGCTTTAAGACCTCACTTGTACAATTTTTTACTAAATCGTACGTATTTTAAGAGTTGCCAATTCGTATGAATTTGTATGAATGACTTGCACTTAACCCCACCCCAAAATCTACTGGGGTTTAGACAAATTGTACAAAATCATAAGAGTGAGGTTGTTTGTACGAATTAGCACGATTTTGCCACCTCGTATGAATACATATAAATTGGTCATGAGGCTGCGTTTTCAATTTAGTAAAGAAAATAAATCATTATCAAACAAATGTTTGGTTTCTGCTAAATAAAGTTTATCAGTAGCTGGCTAATTTTTTTTAATAATGGCAATTAATAATTGTATTTACTTTATTTTATAACTTTTTATATTCTCAATGTTTATTTAATGTTTAATGATTGCAAAAAAAAATAATATAAAAAAAACATAACAATATTAAAAGAGTCCGAGAATTTTCTGAAGGAGAGTTTGAGAGTGTGTCTGTCGAAAGTGCAATGTACACACCCTGTCTCTGTCTGCCAGCATCCTCGAGATGTTTTGTGGAGCATGCTGTGTTGGCAGAGTTTATTCAGCCCAGGTTCTTGCTGTGTGAGATGTGATTTCTTCAGCACAATACGCCCCTTTACCCTCAATCTCCATTCTAGTCCCAGGACAGTTTCTTCAGTACACCAAAGTTGCAGATGTGCGTTTTAACTGAGAGCAATGAAGTTCGTTTTCTTCCAAAATACACAGTTTTTAGATTCCTGGAAATTATCTAACAATAAAATAGACACAGATATATAAAACAATGTTGATGTTGATAAGCTGTTGGGATTTGTTTACTGCATTGCTAAGTTCAGACTGTGTATGTGGATGCAGACATGGCAGAACACGGTGCCCTATGACATTATCTTACTTAGGTACGGGGCACCACTCTTTACAGGACACCAGATACTTCAGACCTCTGGCATTTGAGCTGCGATGACACCCAGCGGCAGGAGGCAAGGGCGTTATGCCAGAGAATCCAGCCTGACCATCCTGACCTACAGCCCTTCAGAGTGGCACGGTCAGCGTTTCATCAGCTCCACTCACTCAGAGAAAAACATTAGGCTTTTTAAAAATGAGAAAAGAATAATGTGAGGGAAAGAATGCAATCACCAGCCAGATCCTTTTTAAAAATAAATGAATAAATAAACAATGACACATAATTTGAAAAAAGAAATATATTTTTAATATGTATATTTAAACACATAAAAATGCTCAAATAGGAATTAAAGAAATGTAATATTATATATATATATATATATATATAATTTGAAATTAAATACATATTTAAATATATAAAAATGTTCATATATATATAATATGTATTAAATTACATTAAATTATATATTTCTAAAATGATTATCATTTCCCTTTTTTTAAGAAAACTGGATTATAAATAGAAGTAAAAAGTGGGCTATAGAAACCAATATTTTGTTTGTTGGATTTCAATAATTGGATGAAATTAATGTTACAGTTGAATAATTACTCGCTCATTTAATGTGTCAAGAACTGATAACCCTAATTATCAATTCTGTGAAGACGTGTGAAGGGATTTCCGTTCCTCTCATATGAAAGCATCACGTTGTGGTACACGAGGGTTATCAAAACTGCAGTTTGAAATCAGAAACACATCTGTGTTTAATGTAAATGTACGTCTCAACATTTTGCCAGTCGCATACATGATATCAGCCCATTACAAAGGTGACGAGCTCTCTTAAATATGCAGATTGAATTCATCAGTGTAAAGAGTAAAACTCAGGGCTCATTGTAATTTGCCTTAACACGTTGAAGCCCTTAAAGTTCAGGGTCTTGGCTGCAGACCTGTAACAGATGGCGTCTCGGTTCACAGTTCTGAAGAGTTACATTTATTCTGCCGAAACTCCTGGAACCTCTCCTCCTGTCTGCCCCTACTTGTTTTTATAAACTTTTTGTGACTTCATTACAGATCTCAAAATTGGACCGTGTTATTTTTCCCCCCACATCTCAATAAGCCACACGTGGCAGAGTCCTGGATGTGATTACGTTGCTGATATTTCCAGGAAATATTTTCTCCAGCACTGTCGAAATGTTAATCGAGAGATGATCAAGTGTTTGTCTGTGCGATTAAGAGGCTGTTGTTTTCAAGGTGTTTTCAGATGTGTTCGGGGAGGGTTTCTGAACTCCAGCTGACAGAGTAATTGATATAAAGAATTTGGATTTTTTGTAAGTTATGAGATTCATTCAGAATTTCTCTTGTCTTTCGTCTCAACTGAACTCAGCTGGTTAAAGCTGCACTCGAGTCCAGATGAGAGATTCTGACCCGCCAAATACAAGCACAGTCTCATGACCCAAATTACCATTAAATAGAAATAATGCAGTTTTTGATAATAATGTAAATTGCATTATGCATTATAGATAGATAGATAGATAGATAGATAGATAGATAGATAGATAGATAGATAGATAGATAGACACTCTCAAAAATAAAGGTACAAAAAAAAAGTACAAAAGCTGTCAGTGGGGTGGAACACTTTTGTACCTATTAGGTTCAAATATGTACACTTTAAGCGTTAATATGTACCTTTGAGGTACCAAAATGGACCCTTTAGGTATAAACATGTACCTTTTGAAAAGATGCTGCCCCAGTGACAGCTGGTACCTTTTGTACCTTATTTTCTGAAAGTGCCTAAAGCACTTTAAATAGTGTTGAAGGTCCAACTATATATTATATATTAGAAGTGCTAATATATTTGACTGTGCTAAAGTGGATTAAGTATACTTCATGTACACTTTAAATATCTTGCATTTAAACCACATTATACAGAGGTCATGCAATCCTTGTTAACTGAGATATAAAACACATTTTATGCAATATTCAGAAACGTACATTAGGCAGTTAAGAAATACTCTAAATAAAGTTTCATTGTAAATGTATATCTATGAATAAATTATTTATTAAAACCAGTGTGTGTGTGTGTGTGTGTGTGTTTGTATATGGTCTACCTGGTCTCATGGCATAAACGTGGGGGCACTTCTTAGAGAAAAGACGCAAAATATGTACCAATAAGTACATACTGTACAGTATCACTGCAGTTGTGATAGTGAGATAGACAGTGAGACAGACAGATAGAAAAAAAAATATTCTATGAATTTTCAGTGAAAGTTATTTTATTGCAAAGTCGATTCAGATAATAAATGAAAAAAATGACATTTTCACAATGGCTTTTAAAACAATTAAAAGCCTAATCAAAGTCATTCATTACGATTTTGAAATTAAACACAATTTTAATATCCCACAAATGAGTTTTATACAAAAATCTTATAAAACATTTGACATGCAATAAATACATTCATTTCAGTAAAAGCATTCTGTTTGAAAAGAAAAAAGCAAAGGCAAAAAAAGAAAACTATCGACAACGCAATAAAAAAATACTGCTCAAATGTATTTTTATTGCCTTTTTTTGGTCACGTAAATCTTGCAAGAAAGCACTTGAAAGTGGCATATTAAATTGTGTTATATTTGAAACAAGTTCAGAACAAGAAGTAATGGTGATCAGTGATATCAAAACAGACATGCTGGTGTATTGCTTGGCTGGAGAGTAATGGGAACATTCACAGTAAGCTGGGTGGTTGAGTTGAGTTTGAGCCTTTTCCTCTTTTTCACTGTTCACACTGTTTTTTTTTTGTACTTCTAAATGCCTACGATTGTTTTAAGTGTTTGGTTGGTGTCTGGTTAATGTACTGGCCTTTTTTAATGCTCTTTACCACGACCTCACCCCACTTTTTTCCTCATCACACTACATACTAAGAGTAACAAGCCCCTGTAAGTGAGCGTAGATCTCAGAGATGTTCTGGATGGCCTCTTTCTCGTCAGTAACACTGGCTGTGTTTTAGTAATGGCTTTTTAAACTCAAAGCGACACTCTAAAAGGAGCAGGGCAGCCTAATTAAATCTGACCTAATCTGGAACAGAGAGCAGTGACAGGGCTGTCTGCCATCCAGCTGCAAGTGTGTGTGGTCATGCATGATTGCAGCGGCACGGTCGTTTCGCTGACGTTTTCTTTTGTTTACATGTTTGGTTGGGCTGCACCGAACTTTCAAGCATGTCTACTTGAGGATTAAAATACAAAAAGAGCTCAAGACTGTGTGGCCCTGGACTTTCACTGATTCGGATCTCTGCTTCCAGAGTTTCAGCTGCGCTCCAATCTAAACATGCAGAAGGAGACGCTGGTAGCTGCCGAAGCTCAGTGCCAGCACAAAGACAGCCTGTTCCTGTCACACTGAGATGAGGTGATAATTTTAGGGACTGGTGAAAGTATCCTGATAGCTAGGGCACACGCTTCGCTATAGAAATGTAATCTGGCTTCACTATTACGCCTCAATGCCACTCTAGGACAACAACTTAAATGTAACTTGACGCTCTCTGAAATGTTTCTCTGCTTGCTGTGTTTAGTGATCCATTGAGAGGTCAAGAACACAAGAAGAAAGAGCTGTTTGTAAAATCAGTCCCACAGGATGATAACAAGCTGATATAGAAAATGACTTGTCATGAAGGTTACTCCTGCTTTCCAACAAAAGAACAATTTCAAAATGGGGCAATGACACATAATGATGTTTGAGATGATGAAAACAAGTAAAAATATACATATCAAAGGTGTGTCTATTAAATAAAAAGTCATAAAATATTTCCCTTATATGTGGCACGGGACCACAAAACCACGTCGTAAGGGTCAGTTTTTCGAAACTGAGATTTATACATCATCTTAAAGCTAAAAAATATGTTTTCCATTGATGTATGGTTTGTTAGGAAAGAACAGTATTTAGCAGATACAACTGAAAAATCGAAATCGAGAAAATCGCTTTCCAAAAAAGTTTTCCAAATGAAGTTTAAATTAAGTTTTGATGTATTTATAAAATATCTTCATGGAACATGATCTTCACTTAAAACCTTAATCATATTTGTCATAAAAGACAAATCTATAATTTTGATCTATACAATGTATTTTTGGGTATTGCTATGAATATACAAATTGCTACAAATATGTGACTTAAGACTGGTTTTGTGGTCCAGGGTCACATATCTTGATTACATTTTAACTCAAATTTTTAATTGCCTTCCAACATTTTATTTAAAGGTAGCCTTTATGCATAACAAAATAGCACCTATATTTGTTTTGAATTTATTGGTTTTGTTTTGCAAGTAATTGCTAATGTTCTAATTTATATTCTAATCACTGAATTTTTTTTAAATTATGATTCAATCTGCTTTTTGAAAAAGGTAAACAGAAAATTATTACATTGTTGGAAACCACTTGTTGTATTTAAAATATATATATATTATGTAACTACTTATGCCAACATTTTTTAAGCATGTGAATCATTCTGAGACTACAATCTCAAAATATTACACTTTAGGTCATGAAAAAAAAAAATGAACAGCACTGAAATCACTAATAATGTTTTTTGATTGTTTGTTTGTTTTTTTGATGAGTAATAGATCCAGACAATCATTGGATCACCTCATTGACCCATATATGGTTCTAAATTGAACTATTAATATAATTACAGTACTTTCTGTTTTAAACAGGATTTCTGAGATTCCCACTCTCTCAGATTCAGTGGGAGGCCTGAACATCCAAGCTAAAATTGTGCAATCCTAAACATGTTGGCCTTACTGGCAAGTCCGCTATGAGTATGTTCATTTCCCTTTTATAAGGTCAAGTTTCCTTAATCACAAAGTTCCTCTTTTATCAGTGTCTCTGGAATATATTTATAGCTATTTAGTCAGAGACAATAGCCTCCGTATACTGTTTATATAGCCCATGTTACCCCGTGGAGGATATAAACACATGCTTTTAAGCTCACTCGGGAACTCGATCGGGGCGTGAAGAAAAAGAAAGTAGTTATTCACATAAACATTTAGACAACTGTCTTCTTCAGCATGAAAACAGCTGGGCGCCGCTTCATCAGAGGTGTGGGCAAGAGCTCAGCATCGTGGGTCAGTCTTTAGGAGGTGAGATTGAGAAAGACTGTGTAGTGAATGAAGGGAGGAGATCGAGTGGGAAGAAGGAGTGGCACGAATGAGAAGACCACTGAGAAAGTCTAGTGACTGAAGTCATGATTCAAACATCAAGCCGCAAAAATGGCGAGGTGAAACAGATGAATGTGAAATCATGTCAAAACGCCCTCACTCCCTGAAAAACAATGAGACACTGACACTGGTGCATTGTGGGTCAAAACGTCCCACAATCATGGAAGATTCCACATGACCCCAGATGACTCATTACAGATTACTGAAAATGAGTCAAGATCAACAATTTATATTAAACCTAGATTAGAAGAAATTTGAATAAACGTTGCTAAACCTACGGAGCACCAGCTGTACGAAGGAAGTGAACAAAGCTAGTTTATCGATAAGCGTTTCTTAGAATCTCAATTCTTTGAACCTGTCATGATTATCTCTGTGAGAGGATATGCACAACTGACATTTATGCCACCAGCTTCATCCTTCCTGAATTTAATCAGACCTGTAATAAACCCACAATAGACTCTCCACGTACTGTTTCCAAAAAATAAAACGGTAACACTTTACAATAAGGATCATTAGCTTTCACATAAACTAAGAATGAACAATACTTCTACAGAATTTATTAATCAATGCTAATTCAGCATTAATTAATGCATTATTGAAATCACAAGTTGCGTTTGTTAACATTAGTTAATGCACTAACATGAACTAACAATGAATGATTGTATTTTTATTAAATAATCTTTATAAAGATGAATGAATACTGTAATAAATGTATTGTTCATGTTACTTAATACATTATGACATCTTATTGTAAATGTTACCATAAAAGCTTTATGCCATTTAAATGTTCTATAAGTATATTGGTATGGCTTTGGTTTGACTGAGTGGGGTTTCCTGAAACTGAGAGGAATATTTCCCTTGGACACATTTATGAAGCATGGTCAGACTCAGAGTATATTGTTCCACTTTTTTTTCTTTTTTTTTTTTTAAGACCATATCTCAAGTTTTGTTTCTCTTCAAGGACAAGCAGGGTGACCAGTAGGTTAATGATTCTAAGATGCCAAAACCCACCTCCATCCAATTTAATACAAATGTAGGGAAGATTATTAAAGGATTATTCTGGGTTCAATACGTTAATGTTAAACCTAACTGACAGCAGTTGTCAATTAAAAATATATGTAGGGTTACATAGATGAGATATAGATTAAGGTATAAATTCCATTAAAAATAATAAATAAATAAAATGAATAAATTATGGTAAGGTTTTTTTAGTAAAACTAAATGGGGCAAGCAAAAAAAATCAAAGTGAAGTTTAATTTCATAAAGGTACTTACAATGCAAAAAAAATTGTGAATTTTAATATAGAAATTGGTAGTAAATTTTACATAGGATTACAAAGAAATTGCAAGTAACTCAAGGAACTAAAAGTGAAAATTTGAAATGGAAAATAATTCTTGTTGAACAAAATATTTTTATTTACAACTTAAATCATATTTACAGTGTATGTTGTTTGTTAAAACTGTATTATTTGATTGTAAAGCAGTTTAAATCATTTTGTAAGCAACACAAAGTAAAATATAGCTTCATATACAAACAATGTTAGTAAGTGATTTTTCACATTAAAATCATGTTAAAACATATCGTTTACATCATGTGGCTTAAATTTGTAAACAGTGAGCAATTTTAACATTTTCAGATTTGCCGCATTTATTTCAGATTTTTCTTTTTTAAAGAAAAGCATTGACAAGTTAATACTGTTTTTAAAGAGATCAACATTAAGTCAATAACATTAAGTCAATTGAGCTTAATTTGTATTGAAACCAGAAAATGCCTTTAAGAAACATCTTTGAGGATCACAAATCAGGGATGGAGCTTTCCAGTCTACTTTTCCATAGATAGACAATGGCTGCAGTCCACCCGACAAACCTGCTCTGTTCTCTCTCACCCTCGGTTGCTTTCTCTGTCCCTCTCTATCATCATCTGCCTATCTGCTTTTGAGCAGAACCACACCAAACATCCTGCTCACTGCTACTACAGAGTCAAAAGTTCATTTCCCCAGCTCAACTTTACTCCTTTGTAACCGCTCCATTAACAGAAGCACTTTCGTATGTTTCAGATATAGGCGAAGTGAACAAAAACACAACCAAACATCTCACCTGCCCCCTGACCCTGACTCACACACCTCGACGTTCCCAGAGCCGTCAGAGCAGTACTGAATGCAGAGCCACTTAATATTTCGTTTTCTTTTCTCTGCGCTTTTGTAACCGAAGTGGAAAATCTCTTCTTTTTTTTCTCTCTTGTTTTGTCTGTCGGAGAGCAGGAAAGAGAGAGCGATAGATTTTCGATGAGAGCGAGCTAATGAATGGTAGAGAAGGGGAGTGTGAGATTTATTTTCACCGAAATCCACTTCAAACGGGCTGTCACTTCTCCTCAGCCCATATTAATATGTCTGCGGTCAAAGTTTTAACTGTTATGATAGCTGTAATATTGTTCTATGCCTCGAGTAAGAAGATTTGTATTCCGTTTATGCTCTGGGTTTCGTTTGGATACAAACAAACCGCTGTGCCCAGACTGTTTTCATGTGTTTTGCAAAATTAAGTTGAGAGGAATTTCTGGATCTCGGCTGTCCACTTAAGAGTGTTGAGAAATTTCAGCATCTGTCTCGCCCCAAACAAGCTGGTTTCATGCATGTGGTTTAATAGTACATGTATACAAAACCTCACTGGGAGTCTAATCCTGCCTCTCGGCAAAAAGGTCAGCTAAAGTTTCTGCAGGCCCGCCCAGAACAAATGGGTCAATCAACTTCAGAAACTATGCTTCCCTCCTTACCAACTCGGCCAAGTGTTTATCATTGCGGCAAATTATTGATAAACACACAACATTTCTTATACAGCATAACATTAACAGTAATCGGACTTGCCGTCTGGCATTTCTTTTAGAGCATGTGTGAGTTTCAAACTGTGCTGTAGAATTTCAAGTACCTTCAAGTGTACAGAAAAAGAAAAACATGCTGATTTTTATCAAGAAATCATTTTTAATTTACAAATTTGCCTTTTATGGTAAAAAAGTCATTACCCATTTCATTGTGTAACTACAGTATTTTCTGTAATGTAAAAATAGGAGACAGTTGCATAGGCTATTCACCAAAAAAGACATTTTTAGCATTGTGAAACAACCACAGGTTGAAAAACAATAAGATCCCTTCAGAAAGTGTGCTTGAATTTTAATGTACAATACACAGAGAGCAACTAATTGTGTTTTTGTATTAAACTATTGCTAAAGCTTTTTGTAACCCATGAATAGGCTCAGTCCTGAGGTATGCACCAATGTCTTTTTTGCTTTGATTACGAGAGTTCAATCTGACCAAAAAAAAAATAAAGAAAACAGAAAAGATGCACTTTGAATAGCTGACGCGCTACAGAGTAATTTGTCCCAAATGACATGCTCGATATTCACTCTAAAGCTTAAAGATTCACTAGTTCTTTCACAGTGCATTCATGGTTTAAGTTTTCACATTCACCAGCTGAGGTTGTACTTGTAACTAGTGGTTAACAAAAATTTCTGTGAGAGGAAAAGATTAAATGTCAGCATGGTCTTTGGAATAACAACAGCGGGTGTCGTATCTCATCAGAACATTTACATTAACTGTAAAATGACTTATTTGGAGGCAAAGCAGATGAGCTGTGAGACTACAAAAAAGAAAGCAGCCTTAATAGGCTACTATGTTCTATATTACTTGCAATTGTTGTACTGATTGTTGTAAGTGCAGCTTATGGTACATTAGAGCAGTAGCTGGAAGATTAGGGCGTACGTTCAGATCACAGGGCATGGTCAACTGGCATAAAATTGAACATCAGTGGGACAGACAAGCGCGGATAGTTTTCGAAAATCTGAGATTTCACAGGGCTTACCCTGAGTGGACCAGCTGCTGCTATCTGCACTCACAGTATCAGTGAGAGAGAACCCTGCTCCTCATGTTCAGATGGTTGTCACATTAGCGGCTCTACGTGTGTGCGTGAGGCACCATGGGGTTAAAGCCGTCACATTAGCCTGAAATTAACTGCACCATAGTAGGGGTGAGGAGGCCCTCTCAAACATTTCACATGAGGAAAGGTCTTAAAGGTGTTGCCGAATCAATCACTTGCAAAACGTCACTGTTTGGTTTATATACACAGAAGTGCCTTCGCTGGAACTGTTATACAGCTAGTCATGCAGAGACTCGGGGTCGACTGCGATGCAACCGAAGCATATGGACTCTGCTGTAAATATTACTGAATTTTCAAAAGCAACACCCATGCTTAGTCTGTCCCACCAGATGGACCGAAACGCTTGGACATGGATTGTTATATCATGATCGGAATATGCTCAAAGATATTCCAGTTGTGAAATCACAGGGCAGTACTTGCTACTTTTTTCAATAAGGTGAAGGCACTTGGCATTGGAGGAAAGGAAAGGGAACAAAGACACTAAATAGCTTGAGACCATACACCTGAAGGTGGTGAAAAAAATACATTTAAAAGGTACTCTCTGTGAACTCTCATTCCATGCTGAAGGGGATGACTACATCAATGCAGAGAAAAGCTTAGATCACTTTACCTAAGTCCTGGAACAAACACTCTCTTCAGTTAGTTGCTCCCTTTAGTATGGAAAAAACTGGGCCATTCACAAAGCTGGAAAATCAGATACAGGTGATCCAGTACTCCAAAAATTGTCTATAAAAAGTCCTCCATTTACTATAAAATCCCAAAGATTTGGCTTTTTTTCTTTCGTCCAGATTCGCTGCTCCATTCTGGACAGAAGCCCTGAATATTGTTCATATGTGCTTTTTCATTCTATATACACCAATAATACTTAATACACAGGTTTTGGGTACGATTGCAACTCTCTTCTGTAACATTTGACATTTTCTCTTTGGCTTTTCCAACATACAAAAAAAAAGAAAAGAAAAGAAAAGAAAATGAACAGAAAAATAAAAATAAATAAAAACAATCTCTTTTTGGTTTTCAATTGGTTGTTTGGCTCGGTGATTGAACAAAAAAGAAGTTGTTTTTATATAAATACTGCATTGTCTGAGTGTCCAACGGTCAAAACAGGTTATAAATAAAGCAGTTTCCTCCTTGTGGGAAAGTAATTTTAAGAAATGCACGTACTGCAAAATCTGCAAAGAAAGGCACGTTCAGAATTAAACACAGTTTGTGTGCATTTTAATGGCCAGCACTTTCTGGCCTCCGCTCTTTGAGGTGCAGGTACAAATGAAGATGAGGTGAGAGTTGAATACTGTGAATGGCATACAGTGATGTCTCTTTGGAAAGTATAGTTAGTGGTTCCCCCCTCTAGCTGGGAGAGTAGCGGTCAATGGTGCGGGACTCTGCTGAGAGCTGCTGGGAAGTGGGTGGCAGTGGCTGGTTTAGGATGTCTATCTTGCTGTGGGTGAGGCCGAGGTGTTCTACAGCCAGCTTTGACAGCGGGTAGAGGCTCTCCATGGCTTTGGCATCAGCCAGCAGGTGCTGAGAGGCTGCGAGAAGGTCTGAGGTTTTCTCCTGCTTCAGACCCAGATGCTCAGCTGTGTACTTGCTCAGGGGATAAATACCCTCGGAGAAGTCTATCTTCAGCTTGCCGTCAGGAGTTAGCCCTCCGCCAGCTGTTCCGCTGCTGTGCATCTTCATGTGACTGATTAGGTTGCGCTGCTGAGCAAACTTGCCCCCGCACACCTGGCACTCGTAGGGTTTCTCTCCGGAGTGGATGCGCATGTGTTCTGTCAGACGGTACTGTCGAGTAAAGCGCATGCCGCAGGCATCACAGGCGAAGGGTTTCAGGCCCAAATGGCTGCGCATGTGGCGTGTCATAGTACCACGTTGGGTGAACTTCTTGCCACAGATGCTACAGGGGTATGGGCGTGTCAGCCAGTGAGTTTTCTCATGCTGCCTCAGGGTGGCAGGATCTTTATACGACTTGTCACAGGACGAACAGCGATAGGGTCGTATGATCTCCCCGAGACCAATGGAATGGAGATTTTGCGTCGATTTGCTATCTAGGAAAGGGCTGTGTAGGCCACTAGTGCTATTCAAGCTTGTAGGTCCATGGGCATTGGTGGGTTTGCTGCTGCTGTTGTTGCTGTTGTCCAGCTCGCTCCCGTTGTTTAGCTCCTCCTCGTTATGAGTTTCCACATGGGCATTGAGCTGCTCTGAGCTGGGGAAGCCTTTGTCGCAGGGGATGCACACGTACAAGTTATCTCCGAAACTCTCGGGTTCGTACGGCATGTGATATCTTCCACCCGGAACTGGGGGAGACGGACGACCCTCGCTGCTCCCCGTCTCTTCGCTGCCAGTTCCATTCTCATCCTCTCCATCATCGCAGGTCCCTCTGTCATAGCCCCGCTCATTCATGTTCAGTTTCTCCTCGCTGTTCTTATGGTGATTCATGTGCTGGTGTCTCTCTTTATCCTGCTCACCCATTGTTCCACTCTCATCCTCTTCATCTTCCTCATCTTCATCCTCTGGATTGGAAGGCTCATTCTTCACCCATCGATAGATGTTGGACCCATCTCGGCCTTGTTCTCTGGAGTCTTCCATGGGTTCTGGGCTGGGAGCACAGGGGTAAGGTTCTTGGCCCTGAGGACGGTGCAGGTGGGGTAGATGAGGGGCAAGAGGATGGTTGGGTAGAGGGTAGGGGTGGGGGGTGAGAGACCCCACATGATGGGCTGTCTCCATTTTTCTGGAGCCATCATTGGGACTGAGCAGAGGGCTAGTGCTTTGGTCTAGCTCCCCCTCGGGTTCCTCTTCTGGGTGGAGTGAGGAGATCAAATGGGGGTGACCAGAGGGAAGCTGGGACTGGGAACTTGGGCTTTTCTTGGACAGGTCAAGGCCGTAGACGGATGAGCAGTTCCTGTCAGTAGGGGGCATGCGCAGGCCTGACTGGGGCGACAGGGATGCCTTTGCTGGGGGGTAAGGCGGTGGACCCTGGGTGGGAACTGGTGCATAAATTTCGCCGACGTGAGGAGCAAGTGGCAGGGGGGGCAGGTCCTCTAATGATGTAGGTCGAGGAGTGCTAACTACTCCTACAGGGTGGCAGGAGTGGATGACAGGGGTAGATATTCGAAAACGTCCTCCCCCCATGCCACCGGAGCCTATCTTGTAAGGTAAAAACCCAGGATTAGGACGTAAATGGTACTTCCCATTTCTTTTCAGCTTCTTCTTGCATAGAGTCACCAGATCCAGCAGCTGCAGGTAACTTGCAGCCGCCAGCACTGCTCCTATATTTGGCTCAGTTGGAGAGTTGGGGTCACCTTCACTTAAGCGCCCTGTGTAGATATAGTCAAGAATGACTCGAAACACACCTGGACTGACCATCTCATGGTCCAGATTGATGAGGTTGTCGTGAACGACAAGAGATTTAAGGTAGAGGCTACTGGCTGCCAGGATGTTCTTGTGAGCACGGAACAGTGCATTCTGCACCACGATGATAACATCACACAAAAAGCCTTTGGTTCGTTGTGTGTTCAACTGCAAGAGGAGGTGCCTAGCATGACTTGGGACTTCCATGGCATCCAGCATCGACTTCAGACCAATACCTGAAACAGAAGAGAAATGGAACAATTAAGCAGAAGCCAGAAAGTTGTTGCAGACAAATATAAACTACCACCTTCAAAAGCTTATTTTAACGCTAACTGAATTTTACATACTTATTTGAGTACTGTGGTATAAAAGGCCATTTTTTTAAATAGCTGTCTTTTGAAATATAACACATGTTACTGACACATCTGTTTGTGTTGGACTGTCTTGTAAAACTTGACTGGCAGCACTTGAAGATACAAAAAGGAGCACTTAAGCTTGTGTGCATTTTCCTGATCCTGAATATAGGTCTTCATTTACTCTTTGATATTTTTGTGGACTTTCAGGTAGGGGGATTGAGGGCAAACAATTCAGCTTTTCCTTTAATGCAACAAGCATCAGACTCTATAAAAGTGAGCTATAGCTGACCGAGTGAGACTGTGATGGTTTTGTCATTATCAAGATACAAACCCACATGTTTAAAACTTACAGTGAAGTGCAGTTAACAAAAAAAGAAAGAAGAAAAAAGACAGAGGAAAAATGCCAGTATAAACATGTTTTCATATTGCTGTCTTCCTGATAAAGAATTCCAGAGGTGGTGTGTGGAGTTTTAAACAAAGTCAGACTGAAGGTTTTGCAAGTGTGATGAACAGCAGGCATAAACCAGCAGGGACAAAAAAATGCAGCCAATTCATGACAGGACACTCTGCTGTATAGAAGTGTGAGTTACAAATGAAACCGTTTTCAAAAGATTCGTTTTTTTAAGAGGATGCCTACGCATTACTAAATAAACATTCACCCAGCAATGCCAAGTTTCAATTCTAAACTGAATGCAACAGTTCCTGCCAGGCAAACATAATAAACATTACAAATTTGCCAGAAAATGTTTTTAAACCCTGCTACATGAGGATGGTCTGTATATGAGATAAAACGGATAGTTAGGGTCCCACAGGGGATGGTTTCACTGATGGGAAACAAGAAGCTAAATAAATACAGTCATCTCAACATCAGTTCCTCCTCTCATTGTTTATTTCATTGTATATAAAATAATCCTCTTAGATGAATACTGTAGTTTGTAGTTATAAGCTTCCATTTAATTAGCCCTTAAATCCAACAATGCAAGTCTTCCTTTTAAAACCAACCACAGCTCCCAACATGAATAATACTAAACCACACAGTTGCCAGAAAAGCTTGGTTTTATACAGTGCGTGAATTATTCAATGACTTTCAGCAGTTCAACTTTTTAAAAAAAAATTCTGCCTGTAATTTTCTTGTTAGATTGGTCTGGTTCTGGTTAGATTTGTCTGTTGGAATTTAAGACATTAAAACAACATGCTAAAATTTTCTTGTGTGTGTTTAAATCTTCAATAAAGTTTTAGTAAATGTTAGTAATATACTATTGTTTTTTCCACTGTCCAAATATGCTGGATTGTAACTGGAAGGGTCCAATTGCTGCTATGGTAACTTCATCAGACTAACCTTAACAGTTGGAATGTAGATCTATAGTCTAAATGAAAATATATAAAATGCAAAAAAAACAAAAAAAAACATAAAAAAATAACATAAATTTCATTAAATTTATTAATTAGGTGCCCTGGTTATACACACTAAATTTTATTAAAATTAAAATGTTATGATAAAATATCAAATGTTATGTACAATAAAAGTTGCAACTGTTCAATATAAAGAGGCAGCTGCGCACTTTACAGAAGCATGAAGACGCGCTTGTCATTCTGGCTTCTCCACTAGAAGAACAAGCTGGTGAGGCAGAAAAACCATACATGGACAAGACTGAGGTTTATCTATAAAAAATAAATTACTGTATAAATATATGTATAAAACTATTATTTGTGTCGAAACTGTTAATTTAGTCCGGTGCTTAAACATTTACACATTTGTGTAAAAAAAGAAAAAAGAAAAAAAAACAACAAAGATCCAGATGACGCCTAAAATAAGAAGAAATAGTTTTAAACAGTTTTTGAACATTTCCTTTTTGCGGAAATATTGTCGGCAGCTGGTCATATCTGGCCTGCAGTGCACCTGTAGCGTTTCCCGTTCATGTCAGCCTGAACACTCTGGAGTTACAGGTTATTCAATACAATTTTCCTGATTCATAAAATCAATGTTCCGTTTGATTTCCAAACGCGCGTCATTTATAGATTTTTTTAACCATTATATAATTGCATCATTCGTAATTAGCCTATAGAAAGGATATATCCCACACTTTTACTAACGCACAGCATCAAACAGATGGCGTGTTATTAATTGCGTGTTGCAGGCAAAGTTACCTTAACAATGGAGCATCTCAACCAAACAAACACCACCCGCAACATTTCCTCTCAGTCCGTATCTCTCTTCAGAGTCTGTCTTATTAAAAGCACCAAGTTGTGTAAGTCTTATCTCCTCCCCTTTTACCCACGGACACGTATCATCACCGACAGGTGTATTTTAAGGTAAAGAGCCATTTTTGGCTTGTGAACTTTCCATTAGTGAGAGCTTGAGAAAGCAGTACAAACTGTATGAGCGCATGATTTATAACGTTTCGTGCCGTACTGTCCCAACTGTGCTGCTTTCAAGAAGCGCAAAGATGACAGAATAGAAGGAAAATGTAAACAATATAAACGGGTCGGAACGGAAAGTAAGGGCTGTAGTTCAGCCTTCACCTGAAGGTTTTTATAGTCAAAGGAAAACAAAAAAAAGTCTAATTAGTCAAACAACTAAGTTTGTCAAAATGCAGGGGGTATTATTCTGTGAGATTTTCAACGTGTTAAGATTTAAAGGAAGTGATGAAAGATGTAAATCATGTTTTAAAACGACTGTTTGAACTTCACGCGTAAACACTTACATCTCAAGCCTGTCACCCTGTAGATTTACATTACGCGTCTTTAATGCGCACATATGCAGCACGGAATTTGAGCTCATTTAAGGAACCAATCATTTAGATTAATTAGTATTTAAAAAGCCTCTCATCAAATATAGCATAAACGTTTAGGAGTTTTAATTTAACCTTAAAATACACATTAGAAGTCACATTATTTAAACTAAAAGAAGATGTTACTGAATAGGGATAACTAATTTGAATAAAAACACAAAAGCTATCAATGTCCAAAAAAATGACAATTGTTTGGTCGTGAAGCGCATGCGACAGCTTGGTCTATTTGCTATATTTGGTATGGTACAGAACTGGATTAAAGACAGTGCATGGGTCATATTTTAGGTGCTTTGGTATTCATTAGCCCTGTGTTTTGTCTCTGTTGTCATTTTGCTGGTTTAGGGGTGAGGCAGGGGTCTGCTCGCCTTAAGACTTCCTCTCTCTCTCTTTCTCTCTCTCCGCCCTCGGTCTGTCATCTTTTTACCGCAAAAGCGTCCTCCCTTTGAGATTTATCCCTTTAGACTGAGTCTAATGTACCTTTAAGGAATAAACAGTCAATCAGTCACAAAGCACGTCTTTTAAATTGCTGATTTGGCGTATTAGACGTTGTGAACACAGGGCACACACACACGAATGGGAAATATACATATTTTGTTTGTTTTATTTTTTGAGCATAAGGATTAACACAAAAAAGGGGGGAACAAATAGTGACAAATTATATTACATGTATAATTTAAGAACGCTGGCCTAGTAATTTAACTACAGAATAAATTGCCAACCGGCCACTGACACCTGTGCGAGAAATAAAACTTTTTTTTTTTTTGTTTGTTTTTTAATTGATGCCATTTGAACTGCTTTAATGGTGTTCCCTATAACTTAGTTTTCAAGTTTTACCGTTTCATTAGACATTACCGTTTTGTGAATGAAAGGTAAAACCTGCGCAAAACTTCAAACGTGCGTTTGTCTTGTATCGTGCCTATTTAGGTGGTGTAAGGTCAAACGGCAAAGCACCTGAGGTATCGACCATTTGTGCATAGAATTTGAAGAGTGGAAAAAGAGCATATCATGCGCTGCAGCTTCCTCTTCCACAGCTCCTCTTATTGCGCTCATATTCTCTCGCGCGCTCTATCAGCACACGCAGATCTGGATATTCATTCATAAATTCCACTGGGAGGACAGCTCACCATCGCCTATATGTGGCCTCCATGGTCAAAGATGAGAAGGAAATATTCTAGCCACATATCACATCATATATATATCTGTTTTATGTTCTGTAATAATCTATTGGATAGAATTTACTAGGGAGGAAAACAGCTGATAATCAGAGATATGGGCAAGTTATTCTCAGAGTGTCGCTATGGACATGTTACACTTTTAATTAAAATTTTAAATTAAACTGAAAATGAAAAAGAACTGTGAGGCCTGTTATAACCCATAAATATGATGCCATCAAATTGCTTCTTATTGTTACATTTTGTGGTCTTTGCTTGGCGCTTTATAAAGCATAAACTGTGCAAGTATCTCAGCCCATTAAATATTTTAGTTTTCTATGAATAAATTACATTATTTACAGTTCGTCTCGTACATGTGTGGAAATGTTTCGTTTAAACAGAGTATGTTCTAAAATAGGCTACTATAAGTGACACCGACAATCTAATACTGAACATGCTGAATTTAAATAGTTCATTCAACAGGCTGTATTTGCATGCAAGAGTCCACATATCGGTCTTTAAAATCGAATCATTCTCTTTTAAGTCAAATCAGTTGCATGTGAAACACCATGAATTCTCAATTAAGGCTGAGAGCCCCGTCACTGTGATGACCACACCGCCAGAAATCACACAAGCACCAGATCACTACTGCAACACTTTCGGACTCATAATGCGACTGGAAATTTGACTATTTATAACGAAGCCCCTTGTTCACAGACAACAGATAAAACTTTAAAGTTTCTAAATATTACAAAAAAAAAACTTCAACATATAAGTAGCCTGACTGCGTTTACAAAAAAATAATCGTTGATATAGTAGCATACTAAAATGTGCAAAAAAGACAAAGGCAAACAATCCGGTATTGATTTGTAAAACTTTTACATCCATCCGCAAATGTACCGAGAATTTAAATGTTAATCAGTAGCTCTAACCTATTATATCTTTATGCCTATGTAGATGAATAAAGTGTTGATAAAGAGGCTATAAAGTGTTAAGAGCATTGAACGTTACCTGGATGCCCGATCTCTTCTGCCATCCGATCTAAGTCTCCCTTAATGATCATCTCAACAGTCTTTTGGAGTCATTTCTGACGTTTCAACTTTGAACTGCCAGCCTCCCAAAAACCATGCCAGTTTTCCGAGCACGACTGCCAACTCTTTTTTATTATTAATTGCAATGAATTTCTTGTTGCTCACCCTCCCTCTTGCTCTCTCTCCCTCCTCCCTCTATCTCTCTCTATCTCTCTCGCTCGCTCACTCACTCACTCCTCCTATAAAAATACGTGCGTACTCCTGCATCAGTTTTTCTCGTTTTTTGTATGTTTTGTAATTTCCTAGGCTATTTTTGCATGGATGTAATAACGCGACTGGAGATGATAATGGGCTTCTGGGCTGCGCGAGTGTTTTAGCGCCTCGTATGATGTCAGTCTACAATAAAACTAAAAGGTAAAATAGAGGGCAGGAACTTACAGTGACCCCAACTTGAACTTCTCAACACATCGACGCTTTGTCTTAAAGAGACAGGCGTTTTATCGTATATCACAACATAGTGTGCGTTAAAGAGTGTCTGATTTTATGAGTGCTGACTATTGTAATACGGATGACGGTGACCATAACTTCTGTATGAAGTTCGTTATAATGTTATTCAAGAAAATAAATATTGAGTCTGCACACCCCTGTCTGTACCTGTGAATGTTTACACACAAATACTGATTACCTTTTGGATAAACAAGTCTTTTTTGCATTGGTTTTACTTTTATAGGCTACAATTGGTTGCACAACACTTACACAAAATACTACGATGTTTTTATATGATGCCATAGTTCTACCATGGTATTCTTGTAAGAGCACTGAAGTGGTATATGAAAATAACAGGATATAACCTAATACCTTAGTGTATCAAACAATTAATGGCAAACTTTCCATTATAATAGTAAAGTTTTTCTTACAGTTTTGATCAAATTAAGTGTTTTAATTTAGCACTGTATTAGTAGCACGAGTATTAGTCTTTAATAACACACTGTTTACTTTTAACAGACATTTATTGCTATATTTAGATAGAAAAGTTGCAAAAATGATGCATAGTCTGCACTAGTACTATGCATAGTTATATGACAACTTTTTCAAGTTTCATTTTTTAAGTTTCAGAATTAGTTATGCGTCATCTTCATTGATTTTTAATTCTGAACATTACGACTCAAGATTTTTCTTAATATTAAAAACAGGTATGAATGTCAGTTTAGATGTCATGGCCTATTGACATAGACCCAGTGACCGCTATTTAACGTACACTCTTAGCAATTAAAGTTTGAATTAGAATCTAGTATCACTTTTTCTTGAGTTGTTTAGAAAACCTTCTGTACACTGGTGCTTTAAAACACAGAAACCAATACACTAATCTGAAGAAGATCAGTGGCTTTTTTTAATCGGCAAAGAACCATATTCAATTCAAGAACTATACAATGTAAAATACACGTTTTCTCATAAGGAGAGGATGCATTGGTGAACTATTGAAGAACCATTATTTTTAAGTGTCAGTTTTGTTTTTAACAGCTATAGGCTACATAGACGAAATGTAATATGTAATTTGACAGTTGACAATAATTTGTTTTGATTAGTTTGATGTCATTTTAAGACAGTTTGTTTATTTTTAGATGCATGATAAGTGGTGTTAAAAATCCGGTTAAATGGTACAATAAGTCAAATCTCCGGCTGTCCAAACACGCCTGCAGCACGAGCGCTAGTTATCACAATCTATCAGGTAGCCTAAGTATGTTGGCACGCGCTCACTGCGCACACCTGAACGCGCCGCAGGTAACTCACACGATACATGCATTAACACAGACTCACCTCGGATTCATGTCTGATGTTCCTGCCGAACTTGACTTCCCCTTACGGGATTCCCCTGTCCACAGATCCCCAATCGTCCAAATTCCTCTTTAAAAGGTAAACTTTTCCCGGTGTTCCCAGCTTCTTCCGTGTTGTCCCTTGTCCTTTACCCTTCTCCCCTTCTCTCTCCCTCTCCTAGCGTTAGAATGGATCAGACACTTGAGAATCTGGATGGACTCTGATTGGCGTTCGTCTCCAGAAGCAGTGCAGGCTGCGCGTGCAGCGACACCTAACGGCGCATATATATATATATATAGCCTGTAGTGCCGACGGTAGAGCGCGCGACGCAACGGAATACATTCATTATATATTCAGCTATAAAATAAAGATAAAATGGCATGATTTCTGACCTAACATTAAGCACTTGTTTTTGCTAGATGGGTGTAAAAAATTTTTTTTAAAATAAAGCATTTGAAATTATAACACTGAGAAGTAGCTACAACTAATGTGAAATTCAAAAGTCCACGTTGATACTTTAATGAAGCCTATTAATAATTGTCTTTTTAGTTTTAAATGTATAATTTTGCTATTAGCTCGTCGGCACAACAAATAAGCAGCAAGTAGGCTACTTTTTCGTTTTCCATGAACCTTTTTGTGTTGTGATGTGCTTTATTTAATCAATATTTTTTTGCTATAGGCTATGATTTGCTTTTGTTACTGATTTTTTATTTTTATTTTTTTTCAAATACTTTCAATAGCATTTATTCATTTATTTATTTACCTTTTTTGTTTTAGTAAAATTTTTTATCAAGAAGTGTTATTTTTTTAAATTACTGTTCTGTATTAAATGAGCTTTTAAGTGTCTTTGAGCACTTTTTCCTTTTGGTAAAGGAAACCTTGCTTCACACGGTTTATTAACCAGTCATAAAGTAATTGCTATTTTCTAATAAGATATATGACAACTATACAGTGTCGGTCTCACTGACTAATGGATTTTAGCCAGATATTCCCATGGTGTCATATGTTTTGTCATTATTTTTGCTATCACTTTGTGGCGTCCTATTTGTTGTGGAGTGCTGAGATGAAAGTGGTTTCTCATCGGGCATTCACCTGGCAGAAGCCTTTTCATGTCACAGCCTGCCCCTCAGGCCCTTGAATTACTCTAACAGCTGACTGACATCTGTTTCCCCATCGCTCTCCTGAATTTACTGCAGTTCAAGATGCTGCTTTTTAATTTGAATGGTCAAAGTCATGGCAGTCCGGCTTTACTGAGGAGAACGTATTGTCTTTCACTTCCAGTTTCTCTTGATGAACTTATGATAACCTCAAAAAACAGAGATAGGCAGAACTAGACAAAGGACAGATCAGGGTACAAACAGCACCTGGATGTTTTCTAGTTCACTTTTAATGTTGGTATAAAATTCACTGCCCATATGTTTGGAGTGAAACAATGGGTATTAGTCACTCAAAATAGCTCGGTTGTTAAATATAATTCCTTAATTTGACCCTTGTGTCTCACTGACCTTGACTCATGTGACACCAAAGTCATTTGGCTCGCTTATGTTTATTGTTTGTTTACAGGCTCATTAGATTCGCCAAAGTCAGCTCTCTTTTATTTCTTAAGGACCTGATTCATGCAACACGTGCAGAACAAATTTCTAATTGTTCACTAAACCATTCTTACGTAAATTGTCACATTCAATTCACGAAAGACTTCATGAATGATTTTCATTCAAATTCGTTCTGCTTGTGTTTCATGAATGAGGCCCAGTGTGTGCACGAGCAAAATGTGAATTCTGATTTGAATGTATATTAAAGACACACATTTAAGACAGAGAAAATGTAAATTCGTTCACACACTGTATTTTGAAAGTTCTTGTTATTAACAAACCATTATCTACGACTTTGCCTCAATAAAAGTCCTAATTTGCTGCTTATTAATAGTTAGTAAAGTAGTTGTTAAGTTATTAGGGGTGTAGAATGCAGAATGTGTAGTTTATAAGCCAATATGTTAATAATAGGCTTGCTAATATGCAAGTTAATATAAGAATTGTTTTCTAATAAAGACTCTTAGCAAATGACGATGCATTATAGCCTCTATTAATCCTTATCTAAGTTCCTGGTGAATGCCTGGTGTTTACAGTGATTAAGTGAATGAAAGCTGTGTTAAAACACTGACCAGGCCTGGATCGCACAGCACACTTGTGCAACCACTGACAGTTAACAATCAGCCATCACCTCCTAAATAACACACCTACTATTGTTTATTTGTATGTGCACATGTGTATGTCTGAAATACGTGTGTGTGTGTGTGTGTGTGTTTAAAAAATGTGACGGGAATGTGTGTGTAAAAGACGGAAAGAGTGCAAGAGAGCTGAACAAATTTAGTTTTAACAAGTGGGATGTTTATGTGCTGCGTGTTAAACTTTATTGGCCGTGTGCATGAGTGATATCGGTCTGTAAGCGGGTCTGCAAGACTGCACTTCTGTCAAAGTGAAGAATAATCTGAGGAACGCCTGACTTGGGGCCGAAGAATCAAGTTTAAGTATGCATAGGGAATGACAAATAGCATTCCACTCAACTTATAATCATGTTGCTTTCATGCGTAAGGCCTACGGTTACATTACAGTCCTGCAAAGCCCAAAAGCTATAGTGTCACATCATCGCTGTGAGATATGACAAATAACAATAAATCATCTTGAATAGATAAATCATCATATAAAGTCTAAATAAATAAATATAAAATTATAAACCATCACATAGAAATGACATAAATAATAACAATGTATAATGATAATAGCAACAATATGAATGAATTACAAACAAACAACAATTAAAAACTACATAGATACCAATAAAGTAATATATCAAAAAGTAAAAAATACTAATGATGACAATTGAAAAATGAATGCATGAATAATACTATAAATGAATGAGAAAATAAAGTGATAACTATAAATAAATAAATGATAACTATATAAATGAATATACTAATAAATAAAACAAACAATAACTGAAAATAAAGATTGATTAAGAAAACAATTGATCATGTAATCAGAAATGCATATATAATATCAAATAAATAAATACTATAGAATAATAATTAATAAAAAATATTAATATATATATGTGTGTAAATACATAATATAAAATTATGAAATCAATACATAAATGATAAATAAATAATTTCACATAAATAAATAAATATTTTAGAATAAAATAAAAAATAATTAATTAAAAGCTTATTCTATAAAAAGCCATTTTCTTGTAATTATTGTAAAAAAAAAAAAAAAAGCAAATTTACAGCTACAAAATATGAAAGTTAATATAAAAGCTAAAACTATGTTTCAGTTTATTTTTAGGTTTAGTTTGCTCTCAGTCTGCGACCCCTGATTGTCAGAGCCCCCGTGGCACTGGCTTCATAACGCATCCTTGAGTCAGAATAATGCACCATGGGAACAGCTATTTAGCGGTTGAGCTGTTTGTTGCCTCGCACCCTTGGCCAGACACCCAACCCGAGCGCTCTCTCTATGGCAGCGTGATGAGCACTGTTTCTATCTTTGTGGGTACAACCACTCAATTTACCACATGCAAGATCACCGGGCCCCTATGCCAGACACACCCCTGAGAACCAACATCTCACCAGAAATTGAGCGCTAGGCCCAACATTTACGCACACCCTCTCCTAATTCACTCTAATGAGACGCTGCGAGACAGTTTTAGTAGATAGGCACACAGAGACAGGTCATTTGCATCCTCTGCCTTTTGTGAGCGTCCTGGCCGACACGCGGATGCATCCTCTGCTGGCAGGGTTGCCGTTTTCAGAAGATGAAAGCTAAATGAGAAGCTGCCTTGATTGATAGGGATAATGTGAGTGTGGGTTTGAACTGGGCATGTTGTGATTCAAAAGCTTGCGTTGGAGGGAAGGCATGCGCACCACTTGCGTAAACCAACCACTCTTTTTAGAGCATGCGAGGGCCGATGGTGTGACTTCCTCAAAATACCTTCATCGAGCATGTCTCTATTGTTACCAGATGTCATTCTGACTTTCCAGCACACATTTTTGTACAGTGACACACATTGGAGAATACAGCCTAAAGTATACTTCAGTTTTGATGCAAACGTTTAGCGTATGCCTACAGCCGAACGCACAGCCTTTCAAACTATGGGCTGCATCCAGAACTGCATACTTCTCTAGTCTATACTAAACAGAACACAATATGTGAATAAAGTAGTATGGCTTCAAGTCACAGTATTGATAAAACAGCAGGCAAAAAGTCACCAGATGGGATACGTGCACCTTTCCACTCAGAATTTGCACATCCAGTGGATACTTCGCTAACCCATGAGGCCACAATAGAGGATTTGTCAATTGTAGTAAATAGTATGCCAAATAAAAATGAAAACTCATGCAATAGATATGCAAAAATGGTGTGTTTATGCTATGCTATGCTATGCGATGGGTATAGGATTTGGTTTGTGGGTTAGATGCATATCATATCATGAGACCAGGCTTCAACACTGGTAGGTCACATGACTTTCCAATGAAACAGCATTCTGCAAAAATATTAAAAATACTTGACATTGTATTGTTGTTACTTATTGATTTTTTCATTTTTTTTGGCTATGCTATTGCAATTCCCTCAGCCTTAATAGGGACTGTAAGAAACAGCATGTAAGTAAAGTAGCAATGGTGACTGGAAGTAAACTGTTAACTGTTGCAGCCAAAAAAAGCTAAAAAAGCAATCACTAAACAACTAGAAAGGATGGTAGAACAGAGCATGCAAAAATAAAATTAAATGATAATTTGCTGTGATCAAACCTCATACCATACTTTCTAAATTCATGACATGCACTCTAGAAAGTATCTGCACTTTCTGTCTTTCTATCTTTCTTTTCAGACAAATTAATTGTCTTTGTACTATTTAAACTAGAGCTGAGTGTATCATGCACATGCTAGTTCACAGTAGTTTTTTGTTAATGTTCCTTCTCATAGGTTTAATTTTCCATCTTTTTTTTTTTATTAATGCAACAGTAAGCTACTTTCTTTTTCTTTTCTTTTTTTGAATGTGAAGTGCAGTAAACGGAAAAGCCATTTGTTCTACAAACCAGTATGTTTATGACTGCAGTAATGAACTAACACACCAGTTTGGAATATCAAGCATCATAATGAACTGTTTGTGAATGACTCCAGAAGCCTTGCACGTTCAAGTTCTTGTGTAACAATGAGGTGAACATTGGGCCTTTGGTGGTCTGTGACTCAGTGATTCCAGGGTCACTGTGCCACCCCGGCCTGAGGGTTGCAAGCAACATGTTGGCACCAGCGGTCACTGGTCGTCGTTCGTCTCGGTGTTTGAGCAAATTATCCATCTGTGGAGCACATGGTTGGCCGCTGAGTGGTCTCTGCTCTCTAAACTCTGCTCATTAGCCCCTCAGAGCCACTCCACACACACACACACACACACAGGGGAAGAGCGGCCTTTTGTTTTCTGTGGCCTACGCACGCCCTACGCCGAACCTCCTTCTTTTCTCTCCTCTCCAACTAAATCTCTTTTCCGGCTTGATTCTCACTGAAAACCATATGGCATGTGACATCATGGGGGCAGGAAGCCGAGCTAAAGGGAAGGATAGAGCAGAGGAGAGCGATTGGCCTGCCAGGTCTCCTCGCGGTGATGTCAGCAGACAGGCATGCAGGGAGGCCCGGTGGGGGTGAGGAGGGGGTAGAGCAGGTTGGAAGTGCTTTGGGTTTTTTTTTTATATTTCACTCCCACCTGGATAATCAAGGGAAGAATGGAGGAGGGTGGGCTTGTGGACTTTGTGTGAACCGTTTTCCTTTTGGGACCTGTCCCCGTGCTGTAATAGAGAATGTCTGCCCTCATTTACCAGTCACATTTTCACATTGTCCAATCTAATATGTGCAAAATGTACTCTGAGGTACAATCTTGCACAACAACTAGGGCACCTATCACGTCTAATCAAAAAGGCTTTATATATATAAATCTTTATATATATATAAAGCCATACCTAATGCTGCACTCTTAGACGGGACGAATCTCCAGCATTTTTTTGGCATCCTGTCGTAGAGACCCATATATACTTTCAACACGTATAGTAATCAAATCAAGAGTTCAGACACCTGCGAAGTCTTTATTTTGACCATAGCTGTCTGATATTTTAACCATCTTAAAATATAAAGACTTGCAGCTATATATTTTACATTTAGTAATTTAGCAGGCACTTTTATCCAAAACAACTTACAAATGAGGACAAAAGAGCAATAATATTCAAGCATTGTGACTCAATTAGTCTAACACAGTAAATGTAGTGGAAAAAATAGAAAAGAGATGAATGCTGGTGTTAGAGGATTACTTTTTAGAAATAACTAAAAGAGCAATTCAAAAGAATAGAAAAGGAGTAGAGAATGCAAGTGTTAGTAGACCACATTTTAGAAAAGACAAGCAAGTCAAAATATTGGGGAAAAATGATAGAGAGCACTAGTGATAGAGGGGAATTTTTTTAAATAAAAAGAAAACAAGAAAAAAAAATAGAGAGTGCTAGAGTTAGATAGTCAAGTGTAGATATAGTAGAGATGTGATATAGAAAATTATTTTTCATCATTGGATGATGATTAATATTATTATTATTAAATACTAACATATATTGAACACGAACACGATTTGCCTTAATTCAATAGTCTTTATTATTATTATTTAATACTAACACTATTTGTCTTAATTTAAGTCTTTATTATTATTATCATTATTATTATACTAACACTAACACTATGGGCCGGTTTCCAGAACAGGGTTTAAGACTAGTCGTAGATTAAAATAAATGTTAAGAGCTGTCTAAACTGGAAAAGGCTTGCACTGAGATATCTT
>JAUCMS010000025.1:9802825-9819529 GCA_032357445.1 Enteromius radiatus | reverse complement strand
AAAAAAAAAAGGTGATCTTGTTCTAACAGACCAAAATAGCTTTTCTGAAATAATATGCTAAGCTAGCAGGCTAAGCTGTTTGTTTCTGTCTGATATAGCTAAGCTGCTAGCTTGCTAACTAAAAACACAAACCTAAATGTTTAATTTATATATTTCAGCTTTGGTAACAATGTGGTAGGCTACTACCACATTGTTACCAAATTAATAAGACAAATTAACATTTTTTGTGAAAGAGTACAATAAGAGAATACACATTGTATTTGCATTGGACTGTATTAATACCAGACACCTGCATATCTATACATTAACATTCAATGGAAAAGTTTACCTACATAGTATTTGGACGCTGTTTTTGCAGCATCGTTTGGTTAGTGAAACAGACATGGCATGTAAATATGATGTGGACAGATCATTATTTCAGTTTTTTTTTATTCTTTATAGCAGTCTTTAAAGGTTCAGGCAGCAGATGAGCTATCCAAAGCTGTTGCTAGATTTGAAGGGTTCTCTGTGTGCTTTGTAAGTGTTTGTCAACATTCTGTGTTGTATCGCCGTCCCAGGCTGGCGGCCCTGTCTGTGTGTGCGTCTCTCTTGCGGTGTTTTATGGGCTGTGCGCTGCGGTGCGTTGACCTCGCTCTCACCCCGGTGCCACCCAGCCAGTGTAGGACTCAGGCACCATTGGCCCCTGCCAAAATCCCACAGCGCCACATCTGCTATCCATAAACGCCAGCCACTCTTGCTCTCCATCTCCTTCTCACACCCCTCCATCCCCCTCTTCCTCCTCCTCTCAAACATATTTGCTTACTCTTGTTTTCCCAACTGAGCGGCACTTAAATTATACTCCTGCACAATCTCTGTTTTACATTCAATTTAAACACTCAGTGGTTCTCTTCTTATCTCTTCCTCCCCTGCAATCCATCTCTCTTTTTTCATCCGCTCTCCTCTTCCAATGGAAAAATCTTTCACCCATTATGTCTTCAGTGGGATCCAGCTGTGTGTGGTGGCAGTGAACTGGGAACCACAGGACATTCCTGGTCCAAGAGGCCCTAAACCACCAGCGTTAACTCCTTCAGACTGTGGTCGAAACCAATCACATGCTCATGTGAGCGCTGTCCAATATACCTCCATGTAGTTTGTCCCTCACTGTCACAAACATTTCGCTTTCCATCAGCCGAGACACAATTCAACATTTCCATGTTAATCCCAAGCGGATGTTTCTGGTAAGCGGTGAGGATGGAGTGAAGGAAAAACTTGACGATTGCGTTCCACGCATGTTTTGAAAGGGATATTCTGGGGTCAATACAAGTGAAGCTCACTCGACAGCATTTGTGGCATAAATGTTGATTACTGTGTATAATTAGTTTTGACATGTCCCTTATTTTCTTGAAAAAAAGCAGAAATCAAGGTTACAGTGACTACTGGAACTGGAAGTTAACAGGGCACATCTTTAAACATAGAGGGCCAGTTTCCCGAACAGGGTTTAAGACTAGTCCTAGATTAAAATAAATGTTAAGAGCTGTCTAAACTGGAAACGGCTTGCAATGAGATATCTTAAAAGACATCATTGCCATTGTTTGGTCTTTTTGTAAGACATGTTTCTAAAAATTCTTGTGTCCTAAATTAGCAAAGATCTAGTCCTAGCTTAATCTAATTCCTGTACGGGAAACCAGCCCTAAAAGTTTTCAAAAGTCAAGACACAAAACTAATATGCATGTTGACTTGTGCGTGTAAAGCTGTATCCAATTTCACAACTATAACATTAAATCTCTAAAACGACTTGGTGAAAAGTTTTTGTGCTTTGAAAAAAATGATAAGCTTCACATTACAGCTTTTAATGTCCTTTACAATGTAAGTAAATGAAGCCAGTTTTTTTGTGGATTTAGTCAGAAAAAAAAAGGCAACAATTTCACCGCTCAAGTTTTAACAGAAGAATTAATGTTTTATGAAGCTTTACATTTCTGCATTTGAAATCAAGACTAGAATGGGTCGTTTTGATAGATGGATTTTGGTAGATTTAAATTTTGAATTTGCTATGACAGCATAACCCTAAAACAACTTTACAGCTCAAGTTTTAATAAAATTAATGAGTGATTATTCGCTTTTTATTTTAAGGTCTAATTCTTGCTATTAACTTTTCTCAAACTTCTAATTTGCTGCTTATTAATATTTAGGTAGTTGTTAAGATTAGGGATGTAGAATATAGTCATGCACAATATGTGTTTTATAAATACTAATAAACAGCCAACACATTAATAATAGGCATTTATTGCACAAAAAGAAGTAAATCAGGCCAAGTTTTGATGGATTTAAACCACCTTAAAAAATGTACACCTAGTTTTAACAGATGAATAAGTGATTTTATAAAATTATTGTTTTTAAATTTAAGTTACAGAAAGGTCAACTTTTAGCAGATTTAAAGTACCGTTGTAATTTTAGTTATAATAAAAGGTTATAATAAAAGGTTTATTATAGTATCAAAGTTAACAATACAGATCGTAGTCACACTAGAATAGTGTTTGCACATAATTAATGCTGTTTTTATGTAACATCTTATATGCTTACATAAGTGCCTCACTGTGATCCAGAATTTATTTTTTTAATAATGGTGAGGGACGAGTCTAGATTCATTTCTGTGGTAAATCAACATTACGCCACAAACGCTGTCGATTGAGCTTAACTCATATTGAACCCGAAATATTCCTTTATGGACAATCTCCAGCATGGGAGGATTAGATTTCCTCTCTAGATCATGAACATTTGGCCAGGCATACCACACCCCATTCAGCTTTAAACAAGATGTGTTTAACACATCCCCGCTCTATGCCCCCGGTGCACTACGGCTTAAAAAATGAACGAGAAAATAAATGGAGTGCCTCAACTTAACCGTCCAGAGCTTCAAGTGCACCCCTAGGCAATAAAGAAGTATTACCCTAGTGCGATTGTTTTATCATTATTTGACTTTTTCCACCGTAATCAAATTCACAGCACAGGATAAAAATGTACATATTGAACTTTTGATACCCTGATTCTTGGATCATGTTGTGTTTTTTGAGCCCAAAGCTTCACCTTCTCTTTTCCCAGACATATTGGCATGCGTCTGCGGTGTGGTCCCAACAGAACCTGGGGATGAATCATGTAGCTGCAAGCATGCAAGAGCACTGTTTTATGATAAATATTACAATTCATAAATCATTGTTTCTCAGAAGAGCAAAAGAGCGAGGGGAGGGAGCACAGAGACACAGAGAGAGAGAGAGAGAGAACTGTAAAGCATTTGGGGATCCGGCAAGAAAACAACGGAGGGTCACGCTCCCTGTGTGAGAGAGTGTAGATGGTGGTGAAAAGGGGGCTTCAGGTCACAGAACCACCAGGGAGAGGGAGTGGTGGAAGAGTCTGTAGGAATGAAGGAGAATAACAACGCAGACGGAGCACATACACGTTCCATCTGCACCATAAAGGCCCATAGAACCTCGCTGTCATCTGCATATGGCAGCTTTGGAGTAAATTATAGTCACTATGCATTCGCTCAGCAGCGATAATCATCCCTCACTGTTGCCACCGAATCGGAACGATGGCAGCCAGAGGACAGTAAGGGCTGCAGTTGTTGTTTAGGACATACTTGAGGGAGATAATATTCCAGCATGAGGTTTGGTTTGAGCTAAATGATGAGAAATAAAAGATTGCAATGACAGCATTTACAATGAGAGTTTAGATGCGGGTTTTCGCCACTGCCTCCCTCATAAAAAGTCATGAGACGCTCTCACTTTAGGGTTTAGGCTGGAATTCAGTATTGCTAAGGACACGTTTAGTGACTAACAGCATTTTTTTGTGCTTGAGAAATGATTTCACGGGATGATTTGTCAACCTGAGGCTGTAAATAAGCAATGCCATTATTTGTAATGACACTGGTTAGAAACATCCCAGACTTGTCAGATTGCCTCTAAAAGACATTAAACATTTAAAGTGAAAGCAAACAATTTTCACCAATACGTGTTTGCCATCTAGTGGCCACCGAGAGACATTTTTTTATGTAAAATGCTTTAAGAACACTAAAACAAGCACAGATATAATATATAGTCATTTAATAGTCAATTAGAGCACAGAGGATCAATACCAGAGCATCCTGTGTCACAGGCAGTAAGTGTCATGTTATGTTTTCATTGCATTCAGTTCATAACTTCCTGCCTCTACTCCATGTCAATGTCGCAGAGGGCCGGTGGCGGCTCCCTCCTGACCCAAGGAAGAGGGGCGGGAGCATAGGGGTCGTAGGTCCAGCGCGGATACACCCTCTTATATAGGTTCATCAGCACCGTGTCCTGAGAGCGCAGCTGGTTGTCAAAAACACACTTCATGTGGCCGTGAGTACCTGAGAAAGCACACAAATAACATGCGAGTCAGTGCTAACATCCCACATTTTTTAAGCATGTACCTTTTCCTTTTTCTCCCCAAATTACAATTAGATCAGCTAGTACATTTTGTTAAAATATAAGGACTTAGTAATATTATTTAGCGAACAAAACTGTATTATGTGCTTATTTTTATGGCAAGATCAATGCATTTTAAAAGAAACAAATAGTATTTTAGTACATTATTACTTCTGTATAAATGTTTGCATAATTATTTGTAATTAACAATAAATACTACCATTTAATAATTAATACTACTACTACTATTATTAATAATAATAAGCTTAATTCAATACTCAATTATTTTGTAATTATTAGTAAACACGTGGCTTTAAAAATAAAAGATTATTTACTAAACTTTTATTATCAATTACAAAATATAATAAATCATAATAAAATTAACAAAAAAAAATATTCTAATAACTTTTTTTTTTTTTTAAACACTAATATAATCCTAAAAAATCATCACGCAAAAATGTTTCGCAATCGAAAGGGTTGAATATGTTTTAACATTTTTTGAGCTAGGTCTTGCTGTTTAAAACACTAGCAAACTAATTTTAAATTCATTCAATGTTTTCCTCCACAATTAATATTCAGTTTCTTACCTAATGCTTCCTTGATGTGTCCTCTTCGTCCCCATTTTGTACGTAGTTCTACTGGCTTAAACCACAGAATATCATCTGCAAAAGAGATGTGCTTTAATGTTGGACTCAATCATTGTTAGATGCACACACATCTAAAAGTAAACAGAGGAAATGACTAATGCCTTCCTTCTCACCTCTGTTGAAGAACATGTAACGGACGACAGCAGAGCGCCGGTTGATTTTAAAAGGGTGTCCGCTCAGCACGATTCTCTTCAACACCACACGCTGAGGATCACAGCTTAAAAGAGAACCTGTGGCCACCAGGTCCTGCATACCTGTGGTAACGATAGAACAAAAAAGGTTTACCACATACTGTACTAGTAAAGGCAGTTCTCTTTTGAGTTCAGATATGTTTTGTATGATTCTCCCCACCATTGTCTCTCTGTTTGAAGACCAGAACACCAGCAGTGGGGAAAGTAATGGGGGCAAAGACAGACATCACTGTTGGTGCATCAGGACGCAGAAACCGCTCCATCTTGTGTTTATCAGCTAAAAAAAAAAAAAAAAAAGATTTGATATCATTTAAAAGCATTTATTGGCACTTTGGTCAGATAAATCATCATACAAAAACAAACTTATAGTTATACTTATAAAAATAGTTTAGCCACAGATCTTATTTTTAGACCGACACAACTTCAGAAATAAATCAATCCTATAAAGACATAAATATGAAGAACATGATAGTCTCTTATCACCAGAAGTGTGTTGTGAAAAGATGGCTGAAGCTCTGAAGCGTCTGAAACCGCACTGAAAGACCAGGTCTTCTTTAGACTTCACAGGTTCTGTGTTGCTCGGATGCTGCCGCACCAACATATGCATCACTGACATCTGCAAAATACACAATTACTTCAATACTGACTATAATCTCTTGTGAAGAAAATACACTTAAACTAAACAGTATTACCGTATTTCAAAAACATCACAAGTAGATTTAACGTTTTGGGAAAATTTGATATGAGAATAAGTAATCACTTTCTGAAAAATATTCATGAATGCTCTAAGCTGTAGTACCTTCTGTTCATGTGGTAGCAGGGACACTAGAACTAATGGTTTGCCGGTTTGAAAGCTCTCCATTACTGAGGCAGGAACATCCACAATATGAAGAGTCACGTACCAGCCTTCCTGCAGGAATAAAGGGTGGACATTTTCAAATAAATTCCTTTGGTAAACGGTGAAACACCAGAGTTTCTTGGAAAAAAAACACCCCTTTCCCTCCATACAAACCATTGCTCCTTCCTCCTCGCTAGCAGCATCTGCTAGTATTCGGCGGCGCATGCGCTCAAAGTTCTGGAACTGGTAGATGCGCGAGTAGTCAAGAGGCAGATTCTCCAGAGGGTCCCATGGGGAGGAACGGAAACTCTTCAGACCTCTGTACTTCTGAAACCTGAAAGTACAGAACAGACCAGTCAGCAAGTATATATACTACTACCATTCAAAAGTTTGGCTTTCTCTACCAAGCATCCATTAAACTGATCAAAAGTGACTTTTATAATGTTATCCAAGATTTATTTGAAATCAAATGTTTCTTGAGCATCAAATCAGCATATTAAGAAAGATATGATCACGTGACACTGAAGACTGGAGTAACGGCTGCTGAAAATTCAACTTTGCATTCAAAATAAGTTATTTACAATTTTATTAATACTATAAAATATTACTGTTTTATTGTATTTTTGATCAACTACAGCCTTGGTGAGCATGAAAGATAAACTCTTCCCAAACTTTAGAATGGTAATATAAATCTATATTTAAAAATAACCAATACAGTTGGGGGTACCAATAGTGGATTTTATTTATGTGTGCTTACGTTATTTGTAAGATGTAGATTAACTTCATCTAACACTCATTTACACACCACAATAATCATCAAATGTCCACAGTGAACAATAAAATTGTGATATTTTCATCATTTAATTGCCGTTTGTTTTAACCAAACAATACAAAATGTAATACTTGCCATGACATAAATAATTATGAGTTATCATTAATGCAGTTTTAATATCTGTTCATCACTAAAGGCTGTGAACTGTCATGATATTGAAAATATCTATCTTTTGTGTTCCATGGGCAAAACAAAAAAATAAAGCTTCTCATTTTTATGTGAATTTTCCATTCAAACTTTTAAACATGGACAGGTATATGGCTGGAACTGTCCTGCATCTTACCGTGTCTTGGCTGGGACATCTAGGGGAGTGTCGACTTCATCAGGGAACATCTCATTGGCACGTGCCTCTCTGTATCTCCTCAGCCCCTCTCCCTCCTCGGCTTCATCCATCCCTTCGTCATACTTCTGATCGGCTCCAGTGCGTCCGGTGGAGCTCATCTCCTCCTCCTCTTCTTCCTCATCACCTCCTTCAGAAGCACATTCAGACCCAGCATCCTTACAGAGGAAGAGAAGCATGTAAAAACATTTCTCTAGACATACATCCATGTAGAGTCTAGCAAACCCAAACAAAACACGCCACTTTCTTTGAAGTCCACTAAACAGACAGCCGAGTGACTGAGATGGGGAAAAGGACAAGACATACCGCTGGGGTGCATTAACCCCCCTGTGGGGTCAACCTGCAGAACAATCGCAGGTGCAGTAATAAAAATAATCTCTGTAATCATCTGTAGTACCACTTCCCTATTGTTAACATCTTGCATTGAAAAGTCTCCTTTGGTGCGCCCCAAGACTTCAAACGCATGCTAATTATGATTAAAGAAAATAAATGGACCAGAGCTTCCATACTTGTCAAGCTTCCCCTTGTTCTTTCAAGCCCAGCTGGTATAAATAAATGGCCGCCCCCTCCACAAGTCTCGACAGGAAGTTCTGTCCAAAGAGCAGGAAGACTGAAAGCTTCTCTCGGGACTCCCTCTCCAAACACTATTGTTGCATCGAGATGCCTGGCACTAAGGCCAAGCAGCAGACATTGAGAAAACAAACAGTGCCTCACCACAAAGCGCAGAGTCACGTATGCACTGTTCCCCCCACGCCGTGCCCACCCTCAGACTTTATTTATACCTTCAATCGTTATCGGGCAGGCTCGGGTTTAACCCACTTTTGCTAAGCTCGCTTCTGATTGGTCGCTTCCGCTGCCACCTTGCAGGATGCCATAGCAACAAACATACAAAACAAAACATGCTTTCTTCCCAGGGTGTGAGGTGTCATTGTTAATGGAATAAAAAGAAACCTACAATCAGGCATGTAATCAGCTAAAGACGAAAACAAGGAAAACATTGACCACATCCCCTCCAAACAATAACAACTTATTTAAACAATTCACCTACGTCATGCATAAAGCAAAAAATAAAAAAATAAAAATTGTATGGTACGTAAAATTCCCATCAAAAACCTGACTGCTCTTATAAAAATAATAAAAACTCACCTGAGATTCATTATCACCATCCATTTCATCTTCCATCATCCCATCTTCATCATCATCACAGCTGTCAACATCATCGTCATCATCATCATCCTCCTCAGCATCATCAATGATCCATGTGGCCTGGTAGTCAGACGTCCCCTTTGGTACTTTCATCACTCTCCTTTTCTTTCTGGCCTCTGAATATAGATGAATGTGTCACATCGACAGTTAGCAAAATATCAGTAGTGTCCACAAATAGTTTTCTATTTAGGTCACTAGTACACATTCCTGCCGCCTACTGCTGTTGGATGGTTGTACTGATCATAATTGAGATGTATTGTCATTCTGTGTTGACAATCCATCAATTTTCCTGAGCTAAAAATAAACATTCTGGAGGAGAAAAGTCTTTGTATACGAGTTGCAGCAGTGGATAATGCGTCGTATCATGAACAAGATAAGAAGTTATCAAAGTATGATCTGAACTCAGTCTGAATGCAGTTATTTATACCCTGTATGTGGGCAGACACAAATCAAGAGATGGATCAGATGCATTAATTTCTACTGGATGCTGCAATATTGCACTGAAGTCATTGAGCACTAAAAAGAAAATATTGATATCGGATTTGACTCTGTTAGTGCGCAATGTTGTTGTACTATAATTTATATATAGTAATAGTTTAATTAATATTATGAGTTAGCTTTTATTTTAGTTTCTTTTAAATATTAGTTCATTTTTATATCTTTTATATTACTATTTATGTTTCGCTTACTTTCATTTCAGTTTTTATTTATATTACAGAAAACATACACCTGGTTTGTATAGGATAATAAAGTACCTTCTGCCTCCTCCAACTCTGCTTCTGTGGGCCACGTTTGCTCTCCATCCATGGGATCCACTTCTGCCTCCGCCTGTAAGCTCTCCCTCTTCTCTGGGTCTGCTTTCATCAACACCCGAACATCTTCATTCATACCCCTATCCCCACCATCCTACAGCACATGTACAAAAAAAATTAAATAAACGTCACACGATAAATCATTTATATACAACAAATAAAGTTTTTAGTCAGTCCACAAAGTAAAAATACTACATTATAGCACAAGAGTACAGGCAGTCATAATGTAACTGTCCAATGAGATTTCACTGAGAGATTTTAACCAGCGTGTCTCAGCTATTTAAATTAATTATAAAATGTTTTTTTTTAATTAACATACATTTTTTCAACTAAAACTACGCTTAAAAGTGCAATGGGCTGAAAATATTGTTGTGGACAAAAGGAGGCCTTGAAGTCAATAAGTTCTTTTCTCACTTGTTTAGAAGGCAATTTTGAACTTGCAATTTATTAATAAATGTATTAACAAGTGGCACATGTATAAGTTCCAAACCCACTAAGGAAATGATGAACAAATAAATCATAGTAAACCCCTATTACAAAATCATGGTCTCCTAACCATCATCTCGATGTCTCGTCCTGGCTTCACCGGGCGAGGAGCTGCAGTCAGGATGGGTAAAGGATCTGCAGGAGCATCGATTTGGCTAATCTGGAAGTCTCCATGACCTGTGATATGCACCAGCCTGTTGACTTGCAGAGGAGAGCCTCGTATATATCCTGACACACAGAGGGTCCCTAGCCCTGTGGCTGGGCGCCCTGTCTCATTCTGGCTGGTGTTGGGTACATATGTGGCTCTCTGAGCCAGCAGGTGTGAGCGCCGAGAGCGAAAGCCCAACCGCCTCTGCTTCTGTGCTGACAGGTGCCTCAGTAAAAGAGTAGCATCCTGCTCACTATCCACTGGGAATAGACGTGCATCTGGGAAATGAGACTCCACCAGTCGGGACAATGCTCTCCGAGACTCAGTGCGTTTCTTCACTGCTAGATCAGCCACTCCCTGACACACCA
This sequence comes from Enteromius radiatus, assembly GCA_032357445.1. Lineage (NCBI taxonomy): Eukaryota > Metazoa > Chordata > Actinopteri > Cypriniformes > Cyprinidae > Enteromius > Enteromius radiatus. The sequence continues at coordinate 9,809,243 of JAUCMS010000025.1, read as the reverse complement.
GCGCTGCAGAGTGAAGAGGAAGATGATTTGATTCTGATTGCTCAAGTGTTACAATCTATTAAATATCTGTGCATAATGACTTCTAAACTATAAAACTGATCGTATAACTGAACAAATCTTACCATGACTTGGCAAGCCCTGTGCAAAGAGACAGGACAGGCAGTACTCTCCATAGCTGTCCCAAGCTTCGGTCGATTCCAACACAAGCACCAAACTGTCTGCAATCTTTGCCACATCCAGGAGTGAATGCAAGTCAGCTGGAACAAAACAAAACAAGGTTTTCACGGCCTTTAATCATAGCCCAAAAATGTATGTGCCTAACATAACATAACACTGAAAAAAAATAACACAGATGTTAATAAAAATTCCATACTACTTTGCCTACATTCACTTGAAATAAAGCATTAATTAAATTATGTTAAACTAAAATAAGATGACAACAAAGTTAATCTAATCAAAATTTTAAAATAGGGGAAACAAGCATGAACAATTAAGAGTATACTGACTAGTCAAGAAAACATTCATAATAAAAGTCTAATATCAGCTGATGACTAATTTAGTACCAATACAATATATCAATGTTGTATTATATAGAGTTTATACATACTGTATCTTTAAAATGCAAGACCTTTTGCAAATAATTTGACAAAAGGCTAATAACTTCATACACCAACTAAAAATAATACATAAAAGTAAAATGAGTAAAAATTTATAAACGTCTCTTAAATATCTACACTATTTGGAAGAAAAAAATTTTCATGAAATTGATCAAAAGTGACATTAAAAGGCATTTAATCTTATACATTTAATTTATATATATTTTTTATTTTTTTAAATGCCAAGTTTTTGAATTTCCTGTTTAAAAAAATCCTGAAAAACTATGAATTGTGATTACCATAAAATACTGAGCAGTGTTCTTAACATTGATAATAATTATAATAATGTTTTTCGAGCACCAAATCAGCATATTCAAATAATTTCTGTAGGATCACATGGCACATAAGACTGGAGCAGTAGTATAGAGTCAAAACATTTGAAATTCCACTTTGCATCATTATTTACCTGTCTCTGGCCTGTAGAAAATGAATCTCTGTTTAAAGCGGGGGAGAACGAGACCAAAACTGTCCTTGGCCCCAGTGACTCCTTGATCTTCATGCACCACACCACCAACTCCTTCACCTCTCAATATTTTTGTGACAGTTCCAGCATCAACTCCTGCATGAAGGGCTATGACTGCCACCAGATGAGGGGGTCCTTCCCTGCTGCCCAGCTTCCTTTTCTCTGTCAGCACCTGCCACCATCATCAATAACACACAAAAGAGAGGAGTTAGTCCGCTAATCTCCTGTCTGCAATCCCTGTAGAAGTGTATAATGTTTACTCTACCAAGTCTTTCTTGTTGCGTCGCAGCTGGTTGGCTTTGTTTCTACGGTCCATTTTTCTTATCTCTCTTCTCTGTTTCTTGGTGAGAGCCATGACAGCAACTCTACCTATTTAGGATGCATAGTCATGTTTATGGCCTTAGCACACACATTAATGCACAAATATTTTAGCTATTTATGATTATGACACAAAATTAATTAGAACTTTTATGTACAAATAGTGTCTATGAGAACACTTTATAGTCAATAGTGAGATATAAACTTCTTAAACCAGACTAAGCTGGCCTGTTGGTCTCTCAGGTTGGTTCAAGTGAGGCTTTGGCCACTTTTGAGTTGTTTAGGATGGGAGACCAGCTTAAATCCATCAAGCATCCTGTGCTGGCTGTTGTCAGCAGGGCTAATGTTAAACGTATAAACCATATAAACATAAAAACTTTTATTGATCACGTTTCGGGTCTTTAAACACGTGTTCAGGCAAACAGGACTGCCCACGTGCCGGTTCCCGCGTGTGTATTTTTTGATAAACCCATCAGACATACCCTTGTTCTCCCGCCCGATCTCGCCTTTAGTTCGATGTTTTCCATGTTTGTGCTGTTTGTTTTTTTGTTTATAAGCTCCAGGTCTGTGCGCCTGCTGCTGTTGCTCGCCTCCTGCAGCCATTTTCTGTCATGCCGCACATGTAAACTTTAATGACATCATATCCACGCGCCGGACTTTCCTTCTGCGGAATCGTCACTGAGTATTAAAGTGCGCGCGTGCCACCTACTGTTCAGCTGCATCATCCTCACACAGATAGAACGGATTCAGGGCTGTTATCTTTAAATCTTTAGTAAATCTTATGATACAAAAGCTGTCAGTTATATTTTTTAAAAAAAAGGAGCTTTTTGGGACTAATTGAATGTTTTGCATTATTAAATTGTTTTTATAAAAATGCAATAATGTGGGGAATAAACACTAATGTTTTTTATTGGTTAATATTATTTTATATTGTAAAGAATTTGTAAGGAGTTTAATGAAAATTATTTGTATGAATAATCTCATTCATACTTTAATGTATATCTTAATAATTTTTATTAATAATACATATTAAAAACACTTTAAATATGTTTGGATTTTGTTTCTTAATTCACAAACATATATGCACACACATTATTTATACCATTAAATATATCTGCAAGCTGTCAGAGTAGTGGTGCAGTGGGCAGTGCACAATTTTATTCACATGCTGGCTTGAATCGAGCATTACATCCTGATCATTTTTTCTTTTTTCTCGTTCCATTAACCTACAAATATAATTCTGAAAAACTCTGAAAATCTAAATAAAAAAGACAGTAAGCTGGATTTTACAGCTGCCTACATGTACATCCCCTTTTTTCTCAGGAAATCCTGGGAGGTATAAAGTGCACATTAATTTATCATTATCGTCTATGCAGGACATAGCTTGTCTCATGTGTTTTCTTTCTTTCTTTCTTTTTTCTTATCTTTTTTTCTTATCATTTCATCATGGGTTTTGAATCATGCTTGTGGGTTGTATTATTTTATATCATCATAAAACACCAAAAAACAAGAAAACAAATAATTGCGTGATTATATAGTCATAGCTTATTTTATAAATAGATTATCCAGGAAATAATAAATCATTCTCAACACAAAAATAAATAAATAACTTATTTGAGACCTTCTCTAAACATTTGATAAACACCAAGAGTTCATTCAAAGTGTATTAAGCCATATTAAGTCAAATGGGTCATTAAGTCTCTAGAGAATTTCTTTGTTGTTTTATGTTGAATCACTAAAACACACCACTGTGTCTCTCTAATGACATGAACAGGATGAAGCATGGCTCTTTAAATCCCATTCATAAAACAGGCTTCATAAGTCTCAAAACCCTCTGTTCGCCTGGATACAGTGACAGCATCCTGCGTTCTCATTGGCTGGGAGACACGGCTGCTTCAGAACCAACCCAGAGCGCTAGTTCTCTGCTCTGTTTACCAATTGGTTGCTTGCAGGCTTGTTGACATCACTGTAATAATTTTGCCCAGGGATCAGCTTTAACCTCTTAGGGATCCATAACAATGATGATTCCAATATTAAGCAATAACCAGAAAAGCTACAGCTCTTTATATTTTAGGTTTAAACTGTGGTGAAACGTATAGTGCACAAGGCTGGTATTAATGTATGCTTACAACAGAGGCAAGCTATAATACTTTTCATTTGATTTTTATGACTTCTGCTCTGCTTGTCCTAGTTATCTTCAAGTCCATCTGTGTGAGTGCTGGTGGGTTTTCAAACTTCATACGTCAGACATCATTAGGACCCTTTAAGGGATTTTTTGAGGAAGGCATTTGTTTAGCCTATGGGAGTATCATGATCATCATAACTGGTAAATATCCAGAACATATTTTCAAGATACCCACATATGATAAACTGATAAATGCATGTGATGCTCTTTTAAAAATGTATTACTCAAGAAATTCCAATAAATGTAATCATAATCAAATAGCATTGCTGCACTGCAGCAAATTATTTTCAAGGAATCACGTTTCATTACATTTCCCTCTGATTTGATCTGTGTTTACCTCTGCAGTGCTGCAATTAAAATTACAATGTATTAGGGTGGGATATCTTAATACTTCAAAAAAAAATAAAAATAAGAATTTAAATCCATTCCAGAGCTTAGGCTTTCCTCAAAGATTTTGGCAGACCCAACAAGCAAAGTCTTAAATATTGATAAAGGACATATTCATGTGTATAGCTGTTTATTATGGGGGGTTTAATGCTCTGTCTCTAGGGGCCGGTGGGAGTTTCCCACATTTGGAGGGCGGAACTGGTGTTCCAGGAACCAGGACGAGAGGAGGAGGGCAACATTGGTCCAATTCATTTTAGCGAATCGGTTCGCTTAATGAGCCGGTTCAAAAATCCGATTCAAAGAGTCATTTGAGTCGCCACTCCAAAGCGCTCCAGAAATACTCGCGCGCCATTACGATTTTGTGGTAAAATACATTTCTGTAAAATACCAATGTTAATTATTATGTTTTGTGTTTATTACATAATTACATAATGTATAAAGATAAACAATGTTTGTACATGTGCATATCTACTTTAACGTCGTTTGGAAAAAACGGTCAAATGTACTGCATATAAAATTAAATTCCCTCAAAACTTAGTGTTTTTGGCTGTTTAGGGAATAATAAATAAATAATAATAATTAAAAAACATGAGTAAAAATGTACACCCTGACAGTATTCTCGAGCGCCTTTTTTACCAATCGGCTCCAGCGAGTTATTAAAAAGATTCATTTCAAAAGATCGATTCCACGCCGAATCATTAGAGGAGGGCAGAGAGAGAAAAATCACAGCCATCACCACAACATGATCATCACCCCACAGCCCAAACACACTGGTGTAAAAAACAACAGCCTTGAGCATTTCGGACCGAAACTGAGGTGTGGTCTCACCGTCGGTGTGTAAACGGACCGTGTTTATCTCTGTTTTTAAGCCGTCAGGGAGTGGATCTGTCTCGGACGCCATTTTTAGCAGCAGCAGTAGCCCGGGAGAGTGTAGAGCTGCTGGGCCACCGTCAACCAGCACCGGGCTGGAGGAGTTTCTCCAGCGGACACTCATGCTTGACAGCGATCGATAAGTTTGTCGGGACTGATTTGGGGTCGGTAGGCGTGTTTCTGACCACCAGGTTTGTTGTTGTTGTGTTCGGAGGAGTTTTCTCGGGGTGGCTGCTCATTCTGGCCTGTTGGGAGGGTAAGTGAAATGCTAGCTCTTCTGCTAACTTGGGTTTCATGTGTAAATAAACATTTATTGCGTTTTAACACCGCATAATGACTTAGTTAAACGTTTTTCTGTTTATTGTAGCCCATTCCAGTCAATTAACATTAAAACGCAACCGTGTTGATCCAAGTTTATTAGTTTCCACCCAAGTCATGGGTTTGACTTGAAGTTTGGCTCCAGGTGATGAAACTGTTAACAGATCATCTGCATATTCACCATATAGAAATGCACGTGTGTCTGCTGGGGTTTTAGCTCTGGGGTGTGTGATCTGTGTGTAATACAGATGTCACCATGTGTATGTAGTTTATTTATGTCATATATATATATATATATATATATTTAGTTGTATTGCTTTATTGTGGTCTGAAATACTTGACATGCTGTCGCTGTAAAGTGCAGTTGACCATCCAGGCTTAGGTATCTGTGTAAACAGCAGTTTAATTAGATGTATTTGTACAGTTGAGATGTACAGACTGAATGATCATGATGGATGGACTTACTGTTTACATTTTAAAAATTTCCATCTGTCAATGGGATGCTGTCTTTATTGTAATAGAAATGATGATTCCTAAATGGCTCTTAGACGTTATGATTGCTTTATTGCTTCTGCTGGTCTTGTATAGTATTTCCTGCTGTCCTACCTGTATATTAATGCTCATACACTAGCACAGTGGAAAAGGCCACTCTGATTGTAATGCAATGAAGCTCTGCTGCATTTGTTTATGGCTTTGCATTGCTCATAAACATGCAAACTGGTGGTATGTGAACGAGAGGCTGAATAGTGCCTCTGTTTTTGAGAGACACTGCTTGCTTTCTCCACCGTGATTGTCTTTCTCTGACCTCATTGCTGCCTCTTAAATCTGGGCCTCTGTCCTCTCTCCACAACAGCATCCGTTACACTGAGCCCTCAGGGTCTCCACTCCCACATCCATCTGATATCAGACCTCTGATTATCATTGATGTCATCAAATGACTAACACAAATTTGGTCTATCAGTTTTGACCCTGTCCATGCTTCCTTCACTCTGGCAGCATAATAATTGATTCAAATATCCCAAACGTATAGCTGTTTTCACACAGTGAGATCTACAGTATGTGTAGACCAGACTTGAATTTTCGTCCTCTAGAGCAATTAAGTATTTTTATTTAAGGGCTTAACATTTTTGTTGATTTATTTTTATTATCGCTTGCCCAGTAGTTAAACATTTTGGGCTGCACACACACAAAACAAATAAAGTTACAAAGGAATAAACACAC
>JAUCMS010000025.1:9767848-9785181 GCA_032357445.1 Enteromius radiatus | reverse complement strand
ATGGCAATGATGTATTTTAAGATATCTCAGTGCAAGCCTTTTCCAGTTTAGACAGCTCTTTATATTTATTTTAATCTAGGACTAGTCTTAAACCCTGTTCGGGAAACTGGCCCATAGTGTTTTATGTATTAAAATTCTTAAAGAATCAGGCTAAAAAAACAGCTTTTCACTACATAGAAGTATATAGAATACATAGTATTAATTATATTTACCTACATTAAAGTTTACAAAAACTTATGAGAAATGCCATGCAGAGACTTTATGAACATACATATGTGTGATGACTCAGAAATTTTGCTTAAATCTCTTGTAATGGGAAAGTTAATGGCCAAATTCTCTCAGCCAAGTTCATAAGGTGCATCCTGGGGGTTCTTTTTAAATAGTGTTGGAGTTAGTACACTTGCATTCATCCAGGGGTGTCCATGTTTGACTGGTAGTGTTGTTTATAATGTATTTTATGAAATCAATAGCTGCCCCAAAGATTTATCAGCCAAAAAAGGTATTTCCTCCCTCATTTGTTGGCTGTTATAAGAGAGAAAGATGACAACGTCTACATGAATTTGAATGAATTTGGCAGGGATCTTTTCCCCCTCTCCCCATGCTCTCTTCTGTCCTCTGTGCCGCCCGTACCGCAGGTGTCAGTGCCCAGTATTGTGAGGATATGAGCTGTGCTGCCGATGCCCCTGCCTGCCCTCACTCTCCCCCACTGCTTCACATGCCATCACTCCTCGCCAAGCTCCACCTGGATCCAGCGATTCAACGCACGGATGCCTGAATGCACTTTCTTGGGGAAACCTTTCAAGCTAACTTGTTTTCCCAAGCGAGTTTATCTAGTTGGTTTGCTTTACATCACTTTGACTGCAGGAGTCACGGTGACTGACTCGTTCTCATGTTTTAACACTTCTGATGGAGTACAATGTTACCCTCCCCCTTCAGCTTCCATTGTGCAATCATTGGTGAAAACAAAACTCTCCGGGCAGGACTTGTTTCACCCTTTCCTTAATATCCCAAAAGATCTTGTGTGACCCTTATTACCAAATGAATCCAGCTCTAATGTGAAAGAGCATAAAGTGTACCTAACAAACTTTAGAGTCTGGGGAGTGTTTATATTGTATATTTGGTTTAAAATAAAGATTTAAGATGCATAGAAATGAACTAAATCAATGACCGCATACACCCCCCCCACCCCCCACTCAAGATTCTCCGCATACAGACTAAGGTTTTAAAAGAAATCTATTAAGAATTATAAACTATTTACCTTGTGCTTTTAAAGGGGTATTTGGCCTGTGTACAAGGAGCTTCTGGGCTCCGGGGCCTTAGATTTGAACTTCAGGGAGTAGTGTGTGTTTACACGTCACCTCTGCACACTTTGTGTTTCCATTTGTATTAGAAAATCTGTCTGTTGATCACAGGAACGTTTCAGGTCCTCTTTATTCTGAACCCTCCACTCATGCGAATGCCAGAAGGTGCAGCTTTAGAGCTATGAAAGGCACAGAAAAGAGGCAAACGTTTCTATTTTGAATCTTCCCATATTTAGTAAATCACATGATCCTTTTTTTTTTTTTTTAATAATTCCTTTTGGGTGAGGGCTGTTTGAATTTGCCATTACTCTTAAATGTGTCATACCTGCCACCGATATAGATTACACATTTTATTTTTTATTTTATCCTAGTTTGAAAGTTGTCCTACTGACTGAATTTAGGGGATATGTAAGTAATACTGATATAAGAGAAATATTAGATTGAAATGCAAACTTATTTTCTAAATAATGGAGGTTCAACCTCTGGTCAAACACTGTGCCATCCCACAGCTGCCAAGCCCGGTCACTACTGCATTGTCTCCTCTCCTGTTGACAGGCTATGAAAGAGTGATGGTTATTTCAGTTCTGTTGACCTGGACACTCCTATTGCCAACACTACAAGAAATGAAACGGGGAGCGATAGAGAGGGGCTGGTCTACGGGGAAGGGCTACATTTCTTGTAAAGAACATCAGTATTCATTTGCTGTGGTCGAAATGGCATACTAACGTACTGCGTACTGAATTTCTTTTGAAAAGTAGTGTGTTAGTGTGCCTTTTCACACACGTACATTGTCCTCTGGCTCAGCCTCACCACTATAACTCATATGTAACCTGTATCAAAATGTATAGATTGTGTATCATGTTACTGAATGTCTAAAAAGAATATACAAAAACGTTTAAAAAGACAGAATAAATGGCTTGAAAATGTATTAAAGTATTCATGAATCAGAGAAAACAAACGTCTAGAAATAAATGAACTATTTTTTCTGTTCTGTAATTACTGTTGTGTTGATGGAGGAACACTGGTCAGAGGATCCGCTGTAATAAAAGTAAATTTAGTACAACATTATGTCTGACTTTTTTGTGTATGATGATTACCAGCAGCTGGATCATTGCATTCAAGCTGTTTATGTGCCAGCAGGGGTTATAGGTCTGATTTCAAAATTTACATTTACTTTACATATTGATTCTGACTATTTGATGTTTCTTACTTTCTGCTGTTCTTGCTTTTTTCTTTTTTAACAAGCTTTTTGATAAAAAAAATACACATAATAGGCTAAATGGGTCATATTATAAATTACTGCATTAAAAACTATAACAAAATAAAATAATAAAACATTTTTTATTGGGTCTAACCAACTAAGACATTTTAGATTCACGTGCTTTCACTTTAACTCTTTTACATTTTAATTCAATAATCACTTAAATTGTCACTTTACCGGGAAGTTTTGTATTTAGGTTTCTTCCCCCATTTTTATTTATACGTGATAACTTATCTTACAACATCAAGAACATTTTGTACTGATAAATATTATACTTTCTATTAGCAAGTTGGCAGATGACGTCAAGTAGTCCTAAAGGTCGAAAACGAGTTTGGATCCTTGCGAGCCACCGTAGATATGTTTTAAGCCCAGAAGACTCGAACACTATTCACATTGTTATGTGTATGAAGTTTACGTGATCTCAAGCTATAACTGTACTGACCATTATAAACAAAAGACGTGTACGTGAAAGGAAGGTGTGCATGAGTTTACAGCTCGCGATATTCGGATTGAGGGTAATGATGACCTTTTACCTGTTAAAACATAAACTTCATATGTTTGTTTACATAACAATCTAAAACTCTATAAACATATCCGACGGTGTCCTATCTGACCGGCTTGATTAAGAATCGCGATGCATTTCTCCATAACCGAACGAGTTCGTAACTTGTTGGTTTCGTGTGTTGGTTCCAAGTAAACAAACTAACTTTCAACCAGTGAAGGTGTGGATCCTCGAGCTCAGTATGGATCAGCGGACGCGATTGAGCACAGACATTTGCATTTATAAAGTCCAGCAGGGTGTTGTGGTTATGTGTCAGAGATTTATTAAACCTTACCGTATTGAATGTATTTGACTGCACTCGGATGAAATCATGAGCCGTCAAGTGATCATCCTGTCTGGGCTGATTTGTCTCTGTGTGACACGGTGTTGCCCTTCCAGACTGACACACTGCGACAATGGCAAGGTAAACGTTATTAGACGTTTGTTAATTTCACTCTAAACAACTCACAATGCACGTTGAAAAGTGATAACCATAATAAAGGTCTACATTATTAACAGTAATTGTAGGGACTATGGTGCTTTTTCTTAACTGTAGTAACCAATGTCATAAATAATCTTATATTACATACAATTATTTCAGACAAATTTGGTCACAGACCTACCAGGACCTGACGAACTTTTGTGTAAAGAGCTTTGGCCACAGTCACAGACGGTAAAATATTGTATTATACCCTGCAAATTTAAACTAGAGTACCAAATGCACACTGATGATATAAACATGACTAACATATGTTCCTTTTTATTGCAGAATAGGCCTGCTATTGACACAAAACATAATATAAAGGTAAATTGATTTCAAATTAGTCATACTGACAGCATTGTTTAAACAATTGTGCACTTTAATGACCAAATAAACTAACCTGTTATATATAGCAGGGTGTTTGTGCATCATTTCAACGGACATAAGTAACAAGAACACTATTAATAAAAATATCTTTGAACTTTGATTTCTGTCCTGTGCAGGCTGCTGATTACATCTGTATGGACACAGCTATTACATACGATGAACGCATACCCACCCAGTAAGCATTGACTCACACTCAGAGCCTTTATCTGCGATTCCTTATCCGGTTCCAGTTCCAGTTCCGATTCCTCTTAACTATCCTGATTCATTAACAGCTCCATTAGCTGTGCTAGGTGCTTTTTAAATCTCACAATAAGTATGTGTTTGAATCGACAAATTAAGAATCTTTTGTTCCAAATTCGAACTATACTTTGATTCACTAAGAACAGGCTCACATGAATCATTCCCTCGGAAACTGGACTGCACTTATAGCACTGCACTGTGTACAGAGATGTATATATATATATATATACTTTACTGCAAGAACCTGTTAAGTTTTACATTTTGACTAAATATACCGTCCGCTTTGGCAGAAAAATGCACGTGCGGGAACCGTTAACGGAACCGAACGTCATTCGATATACATGTCTAAGCCTGTTTAAATATGTGTAGTGTATCAGTTTAAACAGCTGTGTTTGTTAATATAATTTACTTTTTTTTTTTAGTGGTCCTTACCGGCCTGTTGAGGCAGAGAGTGGAGAATATCTTTACTGCCCCCCTCAGCGCTGGCTACACAACCTCAAAGTAAAGCACCATCAGTGTTTCTATAGCTAAAGCTGTTACTGAGGATGACTTGAAAAGCTCTGCACGTGTTGTTTGTGACAGAATGGAGCGCTGGTGTTTCTGTATCACCCGTGTGTCTCAGCGGAAGCTCGCAGGAGTTTGGCGGGGTTGGCTCATTCGTGTCTGTCTCATTACATCCTCACACCTCACCCCTGGCTCAGCCAACACAGCGTGAGTCATTCTGTCACCATTCACGACAACAACTCACAGGTGTCTACATCTAACACTGGATGACTGTCAGTTCACAGTATATGTGGAAAGAGAAGGGAACTCGTCACATGGATTGATTTAATTGTCTGACTTATGTTAAGAAATATAGATTACATTTAGTATCAGATTTATTTGGTAACATTTTAGCAAATAATTTCAGTTCAGTTAGCTTGCATTAAAGCATTATGTAGCATTTACTAACAAAACATTATATTTTCACACTTTATTAGTGTAGGTTCACTTATAAACATGCTATTGTCTATTGTTAATGCATTTTAATTTTAACTTTAACTCTTTTTTTATGTGTTAATATACACTACTGTTCAAAAGTTGGGTTTGATGTTCATTAAAGACGTCTCTTGTGCTCACCAAGACTACATTTATTTGACAAAATATACCAAAATTATTAAATATTATTAGGAACTCTTCTGTTTGAATATATTTTAAAATGTAATTTATTCTTGCGATGGCACAGCTTAATTGCACAGCTTAATTTTCAGTTAGTTAGTTAGTAGATTAGTTAGTTAACAACACCTACTGCACAACAATTTCTGTGAAATCTTACCAGTTTTTTTATGTATTTAAAAAGCACAGTTTCTGACTAATTTTTCATGTCTATTATTTTTCTTAAAGCCTTTAGCAGTGGTCTCGTGGGGTCGCTCACTAGAGATGTCTCGCATCACGCTGGGAGTTTGTGATTGGTTGTTTACCATTTCCTCCAATATTAATCAAGCTAATAGAAGCCAAAGAGCAAAGTACAATCTATATTTGACAAAACCTGCACCTCTGGACAAACCAGAAAACACCAGTCAAGAGATGTCCAAAGTGGAGAGATTAAAGGTGAAGAAACTGCATAACATTAATCAATAAATCAATCAAGATTTGCATGATGATGTACTCATTTTATGTAAATAGAAATGCAAATAATAACCTTCTCTGCCAAATTTCACTTTCATCTCTTAGTTCCTTAAACACTGCTGCATAGAAACTCTCACTGAGGTACAGAGGACAAAAAGGAGAACCAGGAAGAGCAGGATGGTTGTCAAACAATTCCTGGAAGAAGTGGAACAGAAAGATGACATCAAACCAGAGGAACTTAACACCACAGACGGTGCAAAACTTAACCATGAAGACACGCTATTACAAAATCACACAAAAGAGATGTCCCACTTCTCAGTGCTAACTGTTACACAATCTCTCAGTTCTGCTAAGGACTCTAAATCGAAGACAACTGAGAAGCAATTTCCACAAAGTAATATGACTGAAAGACATAAATACCAAACAGACAGAAAAGCACATAAGAAAACTATAACAGAAGGTAAGAAGCATCGCATTAAGACTGACACAAAGGCTCAGAGGATTGGATCTGAATGCGGGGAGATTGGACAGTGTGGAGTCTCAGACTCCTCAAAGTCTCCTCATTTAGGAGGGCCACTGAGGGGCGAAAGGATACCCATACAACGTACAGATGAGGCCATGTGGGCAGCAGGTGCTTTGGGATTCCTCTTAGTGCTCCTCACCCTGTCTGTGCTCCATACACGCCTCTATCGCCACTGGAGAGCTTCATCCAGTCTCTACTGGCACAACAACCAGCAAGACTATGACAGTGTGGGTGGTAAGTATGTGCTTTCACTGCATAAAACCATTAATTCTGCCACTTTTCCATAGATGTAGCCTTATTAGAGGTGTCGTTTGTGTTTCAGACATCATCCGGCGGAGGCTTAGGATGGTCGGACGGAGGAAGAGGAGGAGCAGCCACAACAGGAGACAGGAATGTCCTCTGCTGTCGGACACCAGCAATGAGGAGAACTCTGATTAATGGACAGGATTGGTGAACACTACAAATCTTACAAACTCTGTTGGAATATTTGCCCAATCTTGTGGTGCTCATGAAGTAAATATGGACCTTTTTGTAAACCTAAGGATAACTTTATAATAATACTTTAGAGACAGTTTATCTCTTGGTGAGAGTTAAGTGATAAAAGTTATTTCTACAGAATTTTTTACCATTCGTTTTAACTTTAACTTAATGTGTTTTAACTTTAACTTACTTGTGTGTTGCATTGTCTATTCTTGTTATAGCATGCTGGTAAATGAAAGACGCGATGAAATGGAAGTAGTGACAAATTATATTTGTGATGTACATCAACGTGTAGTCTTGGGATTATCAAAAGAGAAAAAATTTAGGGTAGGGACTGTATTCTATGCATTGATTGTTCATTAGACTGTGATATATAGGCATTGCATTGAAAAGTGAAGGCAGAAAGGCATATGTCACCAGAGAACCAGAAGAACTAGTTAGTTGACTTTTTTTTTTTGGATGAAGTGCTTCACATTAAGATCACTAACAAGCATTTAGAAAATAGATGGGAGTGATATATATTTCCATTCTATGCTGACTTGTATAAAGGAATGTGGAATGTTTTGGTCACAGTACAGCATTTGTTTCCTGCTGCTTAGATACTACATATTTTTTCTGATGGTAGGTTTGTAAAACGCAGTGATCATTTATTCACCCTCATGTAGTTCCAAACCTGTATGACTTTTTCTCCAGTAAAACACAAACTAGACCTTTTGAAAAATGTTTTAGTGACTATTTATTACATAGCAAAGAGACATTTCTCAATCATATAAGGGCGAGAAGCATCTTTTCATAAGTATGGATTACTTATGCATACATTATTTTACTCTATAGCCCCATCAGTTGGTGAGAATGACTGCGGTTTGTGTGTCGCGTGACTTGACACAAGGAGATGGCAGTAGAGAGCTCCCCAGTCATACTGGCACTCCGTAAATAGTTTGGGCTGGAAGTTGAATGCTTTTTCATGTGTAGCATACTAAATGTATTGGTAGCATGCATACAAAAATAGTGGAGAAGCAAATAAAGACATTAATTCAGATCCTATTCGGGTTATAAACTACATATTTTGTATTGATAACTTAAATTCTCATAATGAATCCACTCAAAGTGAACAGACTTTATATGAATACTGTCTGAAATCAAATGCCTTACACAACAGTATGCGAACAAAGCTGTTTTGTAACATGACCACAAAAATGTTAAAATCTTTAAATGTTCAAAAATGGTATATATTTATTCAAATGCAATTTGAAACCTACATTTAGTCTGCGACAAAAGGGGGACTAATAATTAAGTCATTATTTACAGAATAACTTGACTACACAGCTAAAATTACATTATAGCATTTAGTATTTATAGTAATTTGTGCATGTTACGCAATTTTCACATTACTCCAGGTTGCAGTCATTTGTCACTAAAGGATTAAAGCATTGTCCAGGTCTTCATGTGGATGTAGTCTTGCTAAATCTTGTTTATCCATCCAGTCACCATGCAGAAGAGACTGATCTATTAAAAACAAAACAATCTTTGATGATGAATGCTGTTGCCAAATATTGGATGTGAAAGAATAATTCTGAGAGATATTGATCACAATCATTTAAAAATACTGATACTATTTAGAATAAATCCTCATCCTATGTCCTCCTCACTCCTCCGTATACAAGTTCTCCTTGCATAATTGCCTCAATGATAACCAGGGTCGTCTTTTGCAAGTGTGGGTGGTTGTGAGTTGTGCAATTGAAGCCATTTGAAGACAAAATAAGGAATGCAATGCAATCTGTGGATCATTGGCTTTTGGCTATGTATTGTGAAAGCATAGTAGAAAACAAGAGATGCCATAGAAACATGAAGCGAGCTGTTAATGTAAATGTGCTATATGTTTATGAACTAACAATGTCACTGTGAATGTTCATGTTGGATTTACTGAATGATAGCGTAAACATTAGATCTGTTCAAACATGATGCTCATGATATCTTGAAAATGCAGGACATTCTGATGAAATTTAATTGGTTATTTCCTTCTTGCTCTAAGGCACCCTGGCAGTGCTCTTGGCAGCTATGTGAGGCTCAATGTGTCCAAGATGGGAAATGCTGTTGCATGTTTCAGGATGTGTTTTTCTTTTCCATTTTTTTATTTATTTTTTTGCCTGTGTGTTTGATGAACGTGAGAAAGAAAATGTTTTCCACCATTGTAGACAGTCACTTTGTTGTCTGGAGTCTGCTTATGTTGTACTTTACATGCTACAAATTGATCCCAGTTGTGAAAGGAATTTTATTTTATCTATTTTCCTCAACGCAAACAATTTTACAATTAGCAGCTTTAGCATTTTATGGTAAAAAAGCAATGGGGCCTAGATTATATGTGTTTCAGACATTACTTTACTGGCATTTCTTTGACTGTAACTTACAATTACATGTTTCTTTAAATACTGTCCTCCTACTCATTCAGGTTACCCATTTTAGCAATATACACCAAAAAAACATTTATAGAGGGTTTTATGCTGCTTTAGTCTGCTTTAGTGGAATCCAACACTGAAAAATGTCTCGGGAAATGTCATGTTCTCATAAAACAAATTAAATAAGGAAAAAAGAAACATTAAATTGTAGAACATTTTTGCTTAAAACTCTGGAAAAATCACTACATATTAGGGATAATATATTATGGATGCCAGTTTCTGCACCAGAATAATATGTTGTTTTATGGCTTCAAATTGTGAAAGTCAGAATTATAATTTTCAGTGTAAACATGAAACTTCAAGACAAAAAAAATCTTAATTCTGACTTAATTCTCAATTTTTTTTTTCTCAGAACTGCACTAAAATTGTGAGATAGAAATACTTCAGAATCTTTTTATAGTTTATTTTTAAATAGATTTTTAGTTGGTCCTCATCACAAATGTAATTTACTGTAATAACAGACAGACTGTAAATTGTTACAGATGGACATTAAATATCGATTTGAGTCAATTCAATATCCTTGAATTGAAAAAAAAAGTCCCTTACAAAATACAAAATCAATCAGATAAGCAATGAGACTGAACAAGTCCTATTCAAAGTCATTAATACTACAATATTACCAGTTAGACTGACCAATCAGAAGTGAATACAGTGGACTCACTAATTGGTCTCAAAACTGCAAGCATTAGAATGATAACGTATTTATTACAATGAATAAAACTAATAAAGCAAATCTGTTTAAGAGCACATGCAAAAGGCTAAAACTTTCATATTTAAAATTTTAAGGATAGTGTTAAAAATGATTGTTCACAAACTATTGCATCTGCAGCTATTCAAAAAAGAAAACTCTTTCATAAAAATATTTACATAGCAGTATTCTGCCAAATTCTCAAGGAAAGGCAAGGAAAATAAACTGCATTCATGTATAAATGCTGCAGATCACCAGATACAACACTCCACTGTGCAAAACATTACTGACGTTAGAGCTTTTTAAGGGGGGCACACACAAAAAAAAACGCTTTCCAGATGCTTTCTTTAGAGGTCTGATTCTGTTCTCTTCACCACACGGGTATACTTAATGGATGAGTTATTTCATTGGGCATGAAATACTGCAGGATATACGGTAGATGCCACTCACACAATCCCATGTGAAATCGAGGAATTGCTTTTTGAGGTAAATGCCTTTGATGCATATAATTTGACACATCTTACACAGGATCCCTCTTTTCTTGTGACCAGAGCAAACCACTCCCTAAGCTTGAGGTTTTCCTGATCTTGGCACTGTCTGAGTCATAATAATACGTTAAAAAGCATTCCCATCAGCTAAGACTTTCAATGTCTCCTTGGACTGGCCATTTTCAGAAGCTTCTGTGGTCTGCTGAGGGGACATGCAGGTTTTACTCTGTCTGGTTTGTGCCTTTGGCCTTTTTGGTCAGTATCATCCGGCACCTTTACCATTGGAAGATGATGGATCAGTGCATCCAACAAGACCTGCTCAGAACGACCTGTCCCTGGCAACAGTAAGTCCTTCTTTTATGCAGTTAACACCTGCAATTTAATGTTTGCTTTTTTTATTTGAAGAAAGTTTGTGTATATACTTTATAGATACTGTAAAATAGATATGTTCTAATTGATGATATTCAAATTTTTTCTTGAATTGTTTTTTCTATTTATTCCGTCTTTACATACATGAACAAATGTACAAATAACAGTCTATTTGTTCATACCTAATGTGAATGTTTGCAGTTTTCCGTGTCAAAAAACCCCACAAATTTGTATAATATAATGAAAATGCATCCTATTTTCATTTGAACCTAAAAGCACTTCTGATAAAGTAAAGCATATCAAGTGGATGAAATACAGGAAGAGACCTGAAATATAATGATAGTTGATACTCACTGTGGTGGTTTCTTGTAGATATACCTGCAGCAGTTTTACAGTTTCCAAGCAGATCCTACGGGCCGCAGAAGAAGAAGTCGTCCCTCGTTCTCTTCCAAACTGAAAGACATGCAGAGCTTTTTTGGGCTGAACAGGACGGGAACCCTGAACCCAGACACCCTTGCTGTTATGAGCACTCCTAGATGTGGCGTGTCAGATGTCGAGGATTACAGTCACAGACGTGGAAACAGGTGGAAGAAAAACATTATCACTTATGGGTAAATACCATATTTATATTGTACGTTACATAAAATTCTCCAGTGTTCTCCAGCATGTATGGTAATAAAAAGCATACAATCTTACAGCATTGGGAGATACACCAGTGACTTACCAGTGAATACAGTGGACGCTCAGATCACGTCGGCTCTAGACGCATGGGCAAAGGCCAGCCCTCTCACGTTCCAGAGGTCATATTCTCACCAGGCGGACATCATGGTGGAGTTTGTTGGAAACGGTAAGTTGGCATCCACTTAAACATGCACCTAGAAAATGATGTTCGTTTATTCTGTGATGAACACCTAGAACATGGTGACTCATTCCCATTTGATGGTCCGGACGGCACACTGGCCCATGCTTTTGGCCCTGGGGAAGGCATCGGCGGGGACGTTCATTTTGATGAAGCTGAAACATGGACGGCTGGGTTCAAAGGTTACTCAAATAAGACATACTGAAAGATAATATAGGACTACACTTGGTACTAAAATGAAAATGGTACAATTGATTCTTCTCTTTCTTTTCTTCAGGGTTTAACCTGTACGTGGTAGCTGCGCATGAGTTTGGTCATGCACTCGGTTTGAAACACTCGCAAAACCCAGAATCAGTGATGTATCCGACGTACAAAAAAGGAAAAACACACAACCTGCTCTCTGGCGAAGATATCATAAACATCAACACACTCTATGGTAAAACAAATCATATTTCACAATCTATAACTGTGAAATTGGAATATTGTGGGAACAGTGTGAGGCAGTGTTTGGTTTCCACATTTATATGAGAGATCACATGTCTCTGTTTTTCTGTCCAACAGGGCCAAGGAACAAAAAGCCCTACCCGTCTCCAAGATTTAGCTGGAGCTATCCCAGCAACCCCTGGTACACTGGTTCATATTTGCCCGTGTCATTCAAGGACACATGTAATGTCGATCTGACTTTTGATGCCGTGACTACTGTAGGAGAAGCCATTTTCTTCTTCAGGGACAAGTGAGTTGATCGCCTATAGTGTTAGCTGTCATTTACAATCCATTTGAGAACAGAACAGTAACTTGTAAAAACATGGGAATTTATTATTACTATATTATTTAATAATAAATGTGTTAGTTATTAATTGCAGTTTTATTGCAGTTTTTTTTTTTTTTTTTTTTACAGTTGCTTCATCTTTCACAATTGCAACTTCACCTCACAGTTTTAATTACAATTTTAAATCTAACAAATATTATATATAAATATATATATATACTGTATGTGTGTGTGTGTGTGTGTGTGTGTGTGTATATATATATATATGACCTTTTATTGATTTTTTTTTTTTTTTATGGAAACAGATTTTCATAATCCCATATTATTGAAGTGTGCTAAATATAAATTATCTTCAACTTTTTAAGAATCATGGATAACATATTATATATTTAATAATACAGACAGATCCAGATGTGCTTAAATAAACCCTTTGTGATACTTATTGCTTATACAAAAAAAATTTACCAGATAAGGTTATCAAATTTAACTATTTGTGTCATTTCAGATACTTGTGGATCAAACACAATAATCAAAATGATATAAAGGAAGGTCCCATCAGCAATTTCATGCCAAAAATTGATTGTCAGATTGACGCTGCTTACTGGGTCCCTCAGCGGTCAACAGCGTATCTGTTCAACGGTACGGACATGTCTCACATTATGTAGTCCTGGATTGCCTTCATGATGTTAAACAAAACACATTTCCTGTTCTACATTTAACACAGGGACAATTTTCTGGACTGTGAAAGGATCCCAAGTAAAAGGCAGACCGAAAAACATCAGCAGTCTGGGGTTCCCGTCATGGGTACAGCAGATAGATGCTGCGGTTCACATTCACAAAACTGTACATACCCTATTCTTCACACAACACCAGTATTGGAGGTGAACTATAAAGATACAATACCAATGTATCAGTAATACCAGTCTCAGTGAATGACACTGAAATAGTTTTTTTTCTCATAGGTATAATGAACATAACAAGACGATGAGCGACTCAAGCCCACGTAACATTTCTGATGATTTCTCAGAAATAAATGGACCCATAAGTGCAGCAATTTATAAAGACGGTAGGTACCAGTCTGATTACAAGTGGTCTACAATTTATCTAACATGTCTTCAATCACATAACTTTCATCCATCACTCTACTCTTTTCAGGTTCTCTTCATTTCTTCATTGGCTCAGATGTGTATAAATATGACGTCAAGCAAAAGGAAATTATTGGAGCAGATAAGACAACATCCTGGCTTGGATGTTAATGGACATTCATTAGACTAATACTTCCTAAATCCATTGTTTTTTTTAAAGGTGAATCATCATTTTAGCAATTTCGGTAAATGCAGCAAATGTGGCTTTAGACATTACAAATTCACCTGTTAAAATGGCATTAATTATGTTAGTACTGAATTGTATTTTCCGCATGCTGTGCTTGTATTTTATGTGGTAAATTCATCTACTGTTTAATGTATCTGGAACATATTTGAAATGCAAATGTATCTAAAAAGTCAGAATGTGGTATAAATTCAAATTTATGACTATTATTACTTCTAAAGAAAATAACTTGTTTGGAATTCAGTTCTGCACTTGCATGACTGGGGTAAACCAAATGAATGTGTGTGTGTTCATGACTGTAATTAAATTTTCATGTACAATGAGGATTTTAAAATATACAAACTGAAATTACGATGCTGTTGACCGTTAAACGCGTCTTGTGAAAAGCGTCTATTAGCTACACAGGTTTATAACAATTATGTCTCGACTCATAAAAAAGTAGACTATTCTTATATGGACCAAGATATTAGGAATTCTTTTAACTTAACGTTACAGTTTAGCTTAACCTAACTTACCTGTCGTGAAGAAACAAGAAGTTTGTCGTTTTGACCCTCATTCTTGTAAAAATACTAGCATGTATCCTTGTGTTTTACCTCATTGTCTGTCTCTGTGTGGTTTTTTTTTTGGTAAGTTTTTGAGTTTTGGCTTGCACTTCTGTAACCACATCCGAATTAGTTTTTCTACACTTGACTGAGCACCCTTCGGCTCAGACTGCTGCAGCTGCCACGCGGAGATATGCAACTATTTAAGTTTACATCCTACCTTAATGCAATGATTGAACCAACATTCATGGTCCTGAGACTTCCACAGATGTATTTATGCGAATACATGCACACATTTCTTTCTGGAAAACATTGTTCTGTGTTTAAGATTTTTTATTCAGCAAGGATGCATTAAGTTGATTGAAGGTAACGGTAAATTCATTCATAATGTTACAAAGTATTTCAAATAAATCATGTTCTTTTGAACTTTCTATATATAAAAAAATAATTGAACAAAACGTATCGAGCACATCTCTCAGTATTGATAATCAGTATGTTATTTGTAGTATACAAATAAATAGTAATTTGCAATATTTCACTTTTTTTTTTATCAAATAACCTTGATCACCAACCTCGGTGACCATAACGATCTTGGAACATTTAAAGATCTTTTGAACATGAGTGTAAATATTTATTCCTCTACTAGGTCCTAAATACTGGGTAGTTTAGAAACTAGAGTCAGAGCTATTATAGCTCCATCTATGAATTTGGATGTCCAAAAACAGTGAAACAAATGTCATTAAACATGGAAAGACCTATTTATTCACACAAGACTACTATTTCAGGTAAAACTATTTTTTTTCCAAATGTCATGATCTAAAGATCACATTGTTTAAAAATGGCTAAATGTAATGATTTAAAGTTGATCAGATAACTCCTTTTTTGCTTAGCTACGAGTGTGATGGATCATGGATTTCCAAAGAAAATTCATATGGTTTGGCCTGGAATTGATGGGAAAGTAGATTTTGAATTTGATGGTAATGGACTGCATCATTTTCCCTGGAATTACAAGAATGTGTTTTTGTTTTTCTCAACAGGACACGTTCATCGCTTCTGCAGATCAAAGGCATTTATCTTCAGCCATAAGAAAAGACGTTTGCTACA
Organism: Enteromius radiatus; assembly: GCA_032357445.1. NCBI lineage: Eukaryota > Metazoa > Chordata > Actinopteri > Cypriniformes > Cyprinidae > Enteromius > Enteromius radiatus. The sequence continues at coordinate 9,769,755 of JAUCMS010000025.1, read as the reverse complement.
CATTATGAACACTAATGTTTTGGTTTGGCTGCTAAGAGTCACAAGCAGCACATGAGAGAATTGTGTGAAGTTAGAAGTTTTTCATGAACCCATAAATGCCAATAAGAAACCTTTATAGTGAAGAGTGTATATGAGATTAGCAAACCAAAACAAAAAAATGTTTACTTCACAGGTATATAAAGTATTATGTTGCCATTTACTTTTTTCAGTTAACGAACGAACTGTATACATCTACATAGTGCTGCTGGTCTGAAACTTGTGAGAAAAAAGGGGGCAAAAAGGACAAGTGAAGTAAAAGCATTAAGATATGGCATCTCTGATATGGCTTGTTGACCTAGTTTGGATTAGCTATCAAAATAACAGCGTATATATGAGTACAGAGAATGTTAAACAGCTGGGAAAATGATTTATTGTTGCCTCTGGGACTTACAGGACCTTGCTTGCCCTGATTTCATTCCCAGTGACTTCATTTTACCTCACAAACCACAATGCATATACATATAAGTGCATTCCCTTGGTTTTCCAAAACACGTTGAGTAACAGTCTATTAGATCATTTTACTTAAAATACAAATAATATGGTAATATTGGGAAATAATATAATTTTTATTAGGACTATTGTATTTTAAAATATTTAAAAATGTAATGTATTCCTGTTGTGGCAAAACTGAATTTACAGCAGCCATTACTTTATTCTTTAGTGTCACATGATCCTTCAGAAATCATTCTAACAGGCTGATTTGCTGTTAAAGGTATAAATTTATAGTTAAAGAAAAATGAGATTAAGGTGTTATATAAATATGCCACAGTGGGACATAAAGAAATCAAATAGTGATTTATTAAAATTCACCATATAATAAACCATCTAAAGGACAGAAAACAATAACGTTCAACTTCTCTATCCATACTGTAAAAGAAAGAATATCACCTAGAGGCCCCATCTTTCTTAAAAATGTGCACAGAAATGTAGTCACATGGTCCAGTTGATGGAAAACACAAAAGGCAACAAACTAAATAACAGCTGGTTGCAATGGAGCAGCTGAACTCGCTTTCACAAATGACAGTTTAGTTTTAAATTATTTTCTTGTTTGTTCTGACGAGTGCTTAACAAGTTTGTATATGAACATCTTAAATGCAGGAATATGATTATTGGGCTAATATGGTGTCTATGTACAGTATGTCACATTCTGGATGTAAAACAGAAAGCAGCTGAATAGATCTGTTTTTAATCGTTCTCAGTAGCACACATGGCTTGTTATGTCCCTGAAATGGTGGCCGGCGACACAGCTCAGCCTCTGTGTCATTACTCATCATAGTGCAGGGATGACAGGAATTTATCAACATCCAAGTCTTCAGGAAAGGAGTCCAGCAGCTTCTTCTGCTTCTGAAAAAAAAAAGGAATTCAGTTGAGCAATGTTGAAATATCAGATGATGCATGCTGAGGTACACAAATAGACAAAAATGAGTCAGACACCTCTGATTGGCTTAGACTGCCATGAGCTGACTTGCCACATACTGCCTATTGTCTGGGCAGGACATACTAAATGAATGGTATAGCTGTATATATATGGAATAAATAGCATGGTCTGAGATGCTTTTTTTAGTGGCGGTTACATTCAGCCACCAGTGACAGATTTTTGCATTATATATTTGATTTAGTACTGAAATCAAATCAATCAATCATTATTTTCTAATTATTAGGGCTGTAAAATGATTAAATTACAACCAAAATAAAATAATATATGTGTGTGTGTGTGTGTGTGTGTGTATAAGTATTACTGATATAATTAGTTCACACACATACATTCATTTATATACAGTATATATATACATATACAGTATCTCACAAAAGTGAGTACACCCCTCACATTTTGGTAGATATTTTATTGTATCTTTTCAAGGGACAAC
>JAUCMS010000025.1:9737055-9758805 GCA_032357445.1 Enteromius radiatus | reverse complement strand
TAAATCATAAAAAAATAACCAAACAAAAAAAACCTCCAAATTGTTAAACTGTATGTTTATGTTGTATGTAGTATGTTAATTGTGTACACATTTTTACATCTCATGCCTATATTATATTTGTGTTATATCTATTATTATTGTTCTATTCTATTAGCCTAATTTTAATAATTCCAAGTCATCAAGAACACAAATTTCTCTCAAACAATGAACAACTCACTTCGCTGATTCAGCTGCACTGCAGGAGAATTCTGCAGAGACCTGCGGAAAATACAAAAACATTTTATTAAGTACAGTGAATAACAAAATTTAAGCATTCAATGTAACCAAAAATTAATTCACTTGATTTGGTTGAGTGTGAAGTCAAGCTTTTTCCACAATGATGTCATCACAGCTGGGATTTGATTTTCTTGACTTGTTTCTGCAGAAGAAATGACAACCATCTTAGAATGGAAACAGATTCACAGAGTATCTCAAAACATTTCCTTTACTTTTAAGGGCACTCACCTTTTGCTTTAACAGCAACATATTCATTTAAAATGGTAATCAGGTTTTTGCCAAAAAGAGACTGGAAAAGAAGAAGAATCAACAATAACAAAATATGTTATCTAGTAAACATGTCTTCTTAACACACGGCAGTTAATTATTGAAGTTTACTACCCCTTCATCAATCATGAATTTGACACATACAAACACACAGGCAGGGATGACCCCGTCCTCTGAGCTGTGCTCGGCATATTCCTTCAGGTTTGGACTCTCATATATAAAGGCTCGGCTCGTGGCAGTGAGCCCTTCTTGCTGCAGGTAGCCTAAAACATGAAAGTAAATTACACATAATTTCAATTTATATGTTTTATTTTAAAAATAAAAGATGAATAATCCATTAGCTTTACTGTTATCGATCATCAGTATTTTCAAACATCACAGTCTCACACTGACTGAGTCCAGAACGACACAATTTTCTGACAAAGATGTCTCACTTTCGTAATGGTCTAAATATTTACTAATACCCAGCAGTTTTAGAGACAATAACATAATTACAAATACTGTAATCAGGAACGGAGTATTAGCTCGCTAGCTTCTCCTGGAGAGAGACACAAGAAGACTGAACTTACCCAGCACAAGTCTGGCGACGTCAGAGGGGAGCAACATACTTCGATGTTATCCTGTGTCACCAAATCGTCTGCATCTGAAACATGTGTATTGAAGCTTAATTTAGTCCATAATGTAATGATACAGTTAAAATATTGCAGATTGTTTAACCCTCTCATCCATCTCGACTATGAAAAGGCGCGGAAATTCGCCTCCTCTGACCCGGATATTGTTTGTGTAAATTTCGAGAGGAAATAAAGGGAAATGTAGTTTTTCTTTTCTTATTTTTAATATATATACCATAAGTATATAATATATATATTACGTTTATATTTATGAGCCCTATACGTTATTTATTTTTTTATTTAATAACGTATAGTTCTTATAAATATAAACGTAATATATAATATATACATATATAAACTTATAGTAAATACACAGTCGTGTGTGTGTGTGTGTGTTTATATTTATATATTATTTTATTATTAATATTTATTTATATAAACAGACAGACAGATAGATAGACATATTATTATTTTTGTTTAGAATTAATATACCCACCGTGACTTTTATTTTGACACACAGCCCCTAAACAAAGATTACAGTCGAGCCCCTTTAGAACAGAGATAAACAAGCTGTAGACGGCAGTTGCGTCTGCTGTGTATTCGAGCGTAATAAATACACAACTCAAAACCCGGATTGCAGTGATTTAATTGAAGAGATGGTGAACTCAGCGATGAAGAGGTAATGCTTTTATTTTTTAGAGCATTTATATATGAGATATGTCTTGTGGGTTTAATAATAAGCGATAAAGGGCAAACCAGATCCTCCAGTCGATGCATGGCCTCATGAGCATGCAGTCGGTGATCGATCTATATTAGCCTTGCTTTTAGCTCGTAGTAATAGGTCCGTGTTTTTTTCATATCTATCTTGAAATTAGCTCTTTGATAGGATTTTGAGGTTGTTTTTGCCGAAGTGATTGTTTTTTTTTATTATTTTATTTTTCTTTTACATATATTTGAGAAGACAATAGGCAGTAATCAGTTTTACTGTATAACGTTACCGATATCAAATGCAGCATATAGCAATAAACAAAGGCTCTGAAGTCTTAAGAGTGATGTTTTTGTCCACGCTAAGCTTCAGCAACACAGAAAAAGGACGGACTGGTCTTTAGCACCACATGGTCAATAAAACAGCTTGAAGTGAAGACAGTTCTTAGGTCCTGTTTACACAGTCAGAGTAATGATAAAGTTCTTTAATGGCACCTTTGTTCTGAACGACTATAATCTGTCAAGGACTGTTTTTATATTGATTGTTTCATTAAGAAATCTGGTTGACACTTTCGCATTCAGTGGGGCTGATAAATAAGATCTGATAAAGAGCACTTTTAGAGAAGTAAGGGCACACAAAGACTGAATTCAGGAAAATTGTGCCACTATCAAAATTACAAAATTGTCTGAATTCATCTTATATATCGTCTGATATAAGTGGAAATAATGCTTGAAATGTATTTTTCATCAAATTGGCTTAAAATGAGAGACTTGTTTTGCCAAAAGTCTTTTACACAAAACATGAAGTTCCTTAAGTTTTAACATTGTAGCCTAATGTATTTGATGATAAACTAGCTTTTTCAGTTTTGTCTCTTCTCTAAACAATTTTATAAACATACTTTGGGTCAATATGCATATTTGTGTCTTAGATCCTGAAACTGTATTTTTATTTTTTATTTAAAATAAAAATAAATCATATAATTGCCCTGTTTTTAAAACTACAACTATTCTATGCTATGTGCTTGAATTGAGAGCACATTAACTGTTAGGTACAATGTACTTAATGTGTTCAAAAATTAATTACAAAAGCATAACATTTGTCTGTTTTTTTATTTTTATTATTATTGTTAATTAAACACTTAGTGCCAGTGCAACAAATATGAATGAATATGTTTTTAGTACAGAGTAGTTAAATGTACTCAAAATAAAGTTAGACAAATTAACAGTATGATGTGTACTAAATTCATAATCAAAAAGACATGCCAACTTCCTGAAAGTATTTCGTATCAGCCCACATATCTGAAGGAAATGAAGTACACATGTTCAGATTGAAGTAAATAGGCCAGAGAACATTTTGTTCTGTACTGTCTTGATATAGCAGAGACTACTGCCTGTGTTCAACCTTACTATTGGCAGAGCTCATATTGTCTCCCCCTCCCGTCACCGTGCAAACGAACTTAGCTGAACCTCCCACACACCCTTGCTCTCTCGCTCACTCTCTCTCTCAGTCAGTCAGAGGAACTGCGTGTGCCTCAGCAGAGCAGTTGGAAAGAGTCCCAGAGCTGCATAAGCGTGCAAGAGTCAAAAAATCAGTCCTATAGAAAACAAACATCCCATAGCATTCGCCTGACGCGCTTGACTAAAACCACAGGGTTGATGCTTGACGGAAAAGTAAATGTGCAGCATATTCACTGCATATCCACCGTACGTTTGTAAAGAGAACACTGTGTTCCAGAAACAGCCTATATGAGACATCAAAGACTGTTTCACGTATGGATGCATTGATGCTGTTGCTTTGCAAGGTGTGTTGTTTCACTTTTTAAGGAAAAGCTGTCTGTTGTTAAGTACTTTGGTTGACATTTACACCTTTCATCAATATCAATAACAAGTCATACAGCTTCATAAGCTGATGTACTGCCAGCTTCATATCAATCAGTGTAACATTTAACATGAACATTCCTCTTTTATCCCGCGAGGTTCAGTGAAGTTCATTTGAACTGGCTGGGATGGGTTGTATTGCAGTCCACCTACACTGATATGGGGTGTTGACATTGTTCCAGAATACATAATAACACTCACAGTAAATCCCTAACCATACAAACAGCACAAGGGTTGGGCGTGACTGTTGTGACGAAGCTGAAGGACGCAGTGTTCTTGCATTCATTTACAGCAGCTTTGGCATGAGACTGTGTGCAAAAATCATTTAGATGTAATGTTCACCGCATTACACAATCGTTCTAAACTTGAAAGTAATACTTTTATTCACCAAGGATGCATTAAATTGGTTAAAACATTGGAGTGTCACAAAAGATTTTCAATTCAAAGATTGTTGATGAAAATGGTTTAGTATTGATAATGTGTGTGTATCGTGTATATACACGTGTGTTTTATATATATATATATATATATATATATATATATTAAAAAAAAATGCATATGTATACATGCATACGTGTGTGTGTGTGTATGTATACATGCACATATACTATATACATGATTGGTATAAATAATGTGTGTGTGTGTGTGTATATATATATATATATATATATATATATATATGCATACACTACACACAGTTACAAACATATATGCGTGTGTGTGTGTATATGTATATGTAATATTATTTATTCACTATAATGTATTAATTCAATATTGCTTGTCCAAATAAATATAAAAACAAACAAATTAGTAATTTTAAATTATTGTCAATTTAGGCGTTGCAAATTTTGTAATTTACAAATGTGTAAAAAAATGTGATTTGCTGACGATTAAATGTTTGCACTCAACATTCAGATAGTCGAAAAACCTGTTATTCAGTCGTGAATAATAGGTTTATCTCATGGATTTGAAGATTTATAATACAATACACTTTCTATATCTTATTACTCAGATTGGATTACAATGTGCAGTACTACAGTCTATCCTACCACAACATTCCCAGAATATGCAAAGCCTAGAATCTGTTATAAAGGGCAATTATATACTGCACACCTTTTTATGTTTTTTTTTATAGTCCTAAAATAATTAATAAATCTTCTGTGTCATCCTGAATGCGATGAATGTGTTCTTTCTGTGTGTGATTGTCAGATGGTAGGTTTCAGTAATGGTCATTCTGTAGGAGTTTGTCCTGCAGTGACCACTGGCTGAGACTGGATTATTGTGTAATCTGATGTGGTCGCCTGGGTCTTGAAATTGGATGCTGGGTCTTGCTTCATCTTGTCTCAGACATTTAGTTTTTTGTTCTGACATAAGACGTGTTGACTGAATTTCCACCTTGATAAGATTTTATGTACTGTACAAGGATCATCACAATCTGAATTGAATGCTGTTTGCAATGTTGCTTTTTTATGTGTAAAATAAAAACCTGTCTACAGCATGTAAAGATTGTTATAGATGTGTAAAACCATATGTTAGCTTTGGCAGTTTTCCATTGATTGTTCTGTTTTAGGACTTTATCCTTGATTTGGATGTTTACTTGATTACTGTTTGAAGTTGGCATAGTATTTTCATGAAATGGCATTATTATGGTCAACCAAATTCCTGAAATTGTTCTGCAGTGCTCCTTTTTATTTGAGTTTATAACCTCTTGTTAAATTATAGTTATGTGCTCACAAATGGAGGTTTTGATCCAGGGCGGGCGGTACATGACTGTTTATGTTTATTCTGGATGTGCGAGTCCTTAAACAGACTCATTCCTGAGTGTTGATGTTTTTAGTACACAATGTGTCATTTAAGCGTGATTTGGGATGGGAATGTTTTTCTTTACCAAAGTGTACAGAGCCTGGCTGGACTGACTACGTGCCGACTGGAACCGTGTGGCTGGAGCCCATCTTGTGCTGACATGCTGTACAGCATATCTGTCCTGTTTACCGCACCATGAAATACAATAACGCCATAAATCAATGCAGATAGGCGTACTAATTATGTCCTGACAGCAGCAAGGTTAATCTAGCACTTTATATGTAAAGGAAATGTTTAACTATAAAAAAGCATTTAGGGCTATGTAGTTTTGAAAGAAATTAATACTTTTATTCAGCAAGGATGCATTAAATTGATCAAAAGTGACAGTTTAGACATTTATAATGTTTTAAAGGATTTTATTTCGAACAAGTGATTCATCAAAGAATCATGAATATATCTGATACGCATGCTTATTGTGTTCTGCAAACAACATTTTTTTTTATTCCAGCACTGAATCTCTAAAGAAATGATCATGCCAAAAAAAGTATGTGCTGAGAGTTTGGCAACTGTTTGAAAGTCCGTTTTGGAATGTCAAGGGTCAGCATAGTTCATTCCTTTTCAAAGCACAAAGGAGGTCAGAGACTGAGGGCTGGGAGGGACTCTATCAGATAGGAAGCATGGGGGAGGGCGGTGGGACAGGCTTTAATGCCGTAAACGACCCCGAGCTCTTCTACATACTTAAGGCCAGTGGAGGAGGGGAGTGTGAGTGAGTGAAAGGCACCAAGTGAGGGCTTTCCCCCCTTCATTTTGAAAAGTTTATCTGGGACTTTTTGGCAAAACTAGGATACACAGAGAACCAAAACACACCAATTACAGCTGGGACAGTTTTATTGAGGACGAACAGAGCACAAGATGTAAGAGAACAGAATGTTTTTTGTTTTTCTGCTGTTGTCTTAATTTTTGGATGAAGAACGTGGGGGGAAATCCTATTTAAGGATTGGATATTTTGAATTTGATCATTTAAATAAGTTTGCCTTTCTTGTGTTCCCTTATTTAGGCCCAGTTTGGAGCAGCGGAAGGTGCGTTCGCGTGACGCAGCGCGCTGTAGGAGGAGTCAAGAGACCGAGGTGTTTTACGAGCTGGCCCATTCACTGCCACTTCCACGACGTATCGCCTCCCACCTGGACAAAGCTGCCATCATGAGGGTGGCACTCAGCTATCTGCGCATGAACCGCTTGATCCAATCAGGTGGGTTCTGCTGAAATCAAGCTGTATGAGGTGTAGCGGTCCTCATTTGAAAACTAAAATGTGTCACACGCAGGTCTATGTTAATAGGGTTGTGGACAGCAGGCAGAAAGAAAAATGTTATAAGTGCTACTAAATAGTTAGGGTGAGGGATGTTTGCAGTATTTTGAAGCAAATCCGTCTCTATTACACAAGTCTAAAGAGAGTGCATTAGACTTGGGTTAACTTTCAACTAGTGTAAACCTGGTTTGTGCTGACTATAATGTTTGTGTAGCCAATTACTGGCTGCCATGTGCAAAAAACACTGAAATTGTATGTGCATATACACACAAACATACCATTTAGAAATTTGGGTCTGTAAAATTTTTTCTTCAATTTCTAAATGCCTTTACTGTGACTAATTTAATGCATTGTTTCTGAATGGAAATGTTAAAAATCTTACTGACCCCAAACCTTTGAATGATATTGTGTGTAGCTTATATAAAAGGATGTTAAAATACTATTATGTACTAATAACGCTGTTGGTATTTAATTCTTGTCACATCCAGCGGGGCCAACCAAAACACAGACTGAAGAAACTGAGAATCCCACTGATGCCTTTTATCAGCAGGCACTGGCTGGCTTTATTCTGGTGATGACTGAGGAAGGGGACATGGTCTTCCTCTCAGAGAGTGTCAGCAAATACATTGGCATAACACAGGTAAGTCCTGCCACTGTGTTGAAGTGATGTATGAAACCAACACAGTGTAAATTTCACCAAATTGAGAATTTCAAACATGTTGGCTATAATGTGGCAGCACGTGGCCCAGTAATAGTGGCACTCTGCTGTGGTATGAGGCACGGTACTCACGTTACGTGTGTGACCAGACCCTTAGAATAGGTCCGTTCCTGAGGGAACACATGCAGTCTAAGGTGTTGTTTTCTCATATTCTGCCAGGAGGGGATTGTAATGATAGAACATTGTAATTCCCTCCTGGCAGAATAAGTTTTATTTATATATATATATATATATATGACATTTGGCAAAAAGTGTTTCTTTTTTTTCTTTCCTTTTCTTAAGTGCTGTCTGTAATGTTAAGATGTTTTTAAAAAGTCATTTTGAGTTTCTTTTTTATTAAATTTTTTTTCTGATGTGGGTTTGTACAGTTGGAGATGCTTGGACAGAGCGTGTATGAATTTATTCATCCCTGTGACCAAGAAGAATTGCGAGACATCCTCGCCACAAGACCTGGTAATAAAAGATTTTCAGGCCAAAGGATCTTTTTGGCTGAAATGTATCTGCTATGCAGCGACCTACTGTTTATTGAATTTTATGAAGACTTATATGCTTGTGTGTAGGACTAATAATTGAGAATTTTTATTAACAATTTTTTCTCAGGTGTTTCAAAGAAAAAGATGTTAAGCGAGAAGTCAACTGAACATAATTTTTTCCTTCGGATTAAGAGCACACTCACCCACACAGGAAGAACAGTTAATGTCAAGTCTGCAACTTGGAAGGTACACAGACTGTCAATATTCTTTGAAAATAACTTTTTTTTTTTTGTCATGAACCATTAAATGTGGAAAAAGGAAAAAGTGCATAAATGACCCAAGCCACATTCAAACTCATAGAAATGCCATTGTGTCAACAGGCTCTGCTTTTTAGTTGTTGTTTTTTTTTTTATAAAACATTTAATGGCGTGACAAGGTTTAATCAGTGCTGGTGTTGAACTTCCTTTAGCTATTTTCACACGCAGCACCTGTTAGCTCATCTTTAGCCGGTGTAGATTGCTCTGAGGGGTATGCAGGACAGTATTAGCATTACCGCTTCATATCAGCCCGGCTCTTTGTTAAACTATGGGGTCACGTCCCATGAGTGCACAAAACAGGACATAAATACGCCAAAGGCAGACATCCAGCTACATTCAGTGCCAAGCCAGGAGGCACTGGTCCAGCTTGACCGCTTGCTTCGCACGTCATGTTACACAACATTGTGTTTTCATCTTGGTCATCTGTTTTTTGTTGTTGAGAAATGAACAAACAGTGACTTTGAAACTTTGATTAGATTGTTAACTGTCTGAACTCAAGTTTTTATTGCAATTATTTAAAATTTATAATTTACTCTAGTCTTCAGTGTCACATGTTCCTTCATGTGCTAATTTAGTGCTCAAGAAACACCAATTATTATTATTTATATTATCTGTGTCAAACGTTTCTACCATAGTTTCCACATAATTAAGTACTATTAAATGAATAGGAAGTAAAAAAAAACATTTTATATAAAATAGAACTCTTTTGTAATATAAATAGTATTTTCTTAAATAGTTTTATTAATTTAATGTATCCTTGTTGAATAAAATTGCATAAAATCTAAATTGCATAAAAATTCCAATAAATAGCCTTTTTTTCATTTCTTCTCCTAGGTTCTTCATTGCACAGGACACATGCAGACGTTCAGCGGTGATGAGAACGCGCCCCCTGCTGGCAGCTTCCTTACTCTGCTGTGCGAACCCATTCCTCACCCCTCCAGCGTTGAGTTCCCACTAGACAGCAGCACTTTCCTCACACGCCATAACATGGATTTGAGTTTCACACAATGTGACGGACGGTAAGATGCATATAAATGCAATAATACATGCTCATGCTTACTCGCTTTGAACTCAAGGTCATAAAAGCTGAAATAAATCTCATGACAGTGCAGTGTCTGATAACTCCGGCGGGTCAGTGGAGTTTCTCTATGTAGGAGTGCACTTAGTTCACCTCTTTGAAGTGGTGGTATACAGCGTCCAAATTCGCCTTCATACTCATGATTTAATCTACCCACACATGTAAAAGTGAATCTAATGTTACTCACTCAATCTGCAAACCTAAATGAGCCCTGTTGCTGCTGACGTTTTAGTGTCACTGGATGTTATTGAAATGGGTATGTGTGACAGCTGAAGACAGATTTCATTCATGGTGTGAGAAAGCATGTGACTCGGGTTTCCTATGTTTTATTTTTTTAGCTTGCACTTAGGGCACACTATATTTATAGTGTCTCCGTCTTGGGATCAGACCCAACAATCCCATTTTTTTTTGTTGGAGATGTCCATAAACGGCTTTTTAAATAGATGCAGATTTATATGAACTAAATATAGTGTTTCCTGTCAAAATAAATTATGATGCCATGAGCCTTGAATGTATGTTCGCAATTCAAAATAAATGCAAGGCTGTTGATTTTGATGCTGGAATGTCCTCAAAAGCTTCAATACCAGTGTAGTCCTGTTCACAAATAAAGCACTCTTTGAATGATTCATTAAAAGAACTGCCTCATGAAAGAATCACATTACTGTGCACATTACCTATTTGAATCAGTAATGAACCCTCCCTGAATCAGAATCAAATTCTGACTCCCTTTCTGAACTGCTGCTGAACTTGTTGAAGTTTAAATTGTTGTAGTTGCTGATAAGTTGTTCATATGACAATGTGTGAAGATACTCTTCTGCCATAATAAAATTTGTGGAATAAATTGATGCTCAGTGGTAGGAAATATATCAAATCTGTACCACACTTTATTTTCAGTTTTCATTTTTTGCCAAATGGAAGTTTTTACTTGGAGCATAACTATAATAAATTGAATTAAAATACTTTTCTGTGTTTACAGAGTCACTGAGCTTGTTGGATACCAACCTGATGATCTGATTGGCCGGTCTGCCTATGAGTTTTATCACGCCCTTGATTTTGATCATGTAACAAGGAGTTTACACATCTGTAAGTTCATTTTCTTTATTAATTTCCATGACACAATCAATCATAGTTTTTTCACAATATATTTAGTCTTAACCATAACCCCACACAGTGATCACCTTCGCTTGTTTAAAACACTGTGACAATATCAACAATAACATTGTTGTGTCCTGATTTTTTTAAGATTTAAAAAAAAGACAAACTGCTAAACCATTCCTTTGTATTTGCAGTATTCTCCAAAGGCCAGGTGTGCACCAGCCATTACCGCTTCCTGGCTAAGAATGGAGGATTTGTGTGGACTGAGACTCAAGCCACTGTTCTCTACAACAACAGGACCTCTCAACCCGAGGCTGTGGTCTGCCTCAACTTTATCCTCAGGTACCTCAATCAGACCTGGTGTAAAATCTTCATGTGCTTCTCTTTATAGCAGATCATGGCATTTCAAATTATATTTTGAATGTTAATTTTATATTTTCTGATTGACTTAGTAATTTTTAGTTTCTGTAAGGTGTTTATTTATTTATATATATGTATGTGTGTGTGTGTGTATGTATGTTTATGTATTTAAATTTTTTTGTAAATGTTTGTCAACTTTTTATTATTTAAATTTTAGTCATGTTAAATTGTTTTATTTAATTAGTCACCAAGGCAACATCTCTAATTTTCATATGCAACAAATGGCTTTTAATGGTTTCGGTTTCAGACATAAATAACCCTGGTGTGAATGATGTTTCCACTCTCTTTCTGGCAGTGGTGTAGAAGAGGCGGATGTTGTGTTCTCATTAGAACAGACCTGTGAGAAACCAAAGCCCAGAGCTGAGAAGCTAAACGTGCTGAAGGAGGAGGAGGACTCAGAAATGGAGGAGGAGAGCAGCACTGCCAAACTCTTCCTCGAGATGAAGGAGAACCCAGAGGAGTTAATGCAGCTGGCACCTCATTCTGGAGACACTATCATTTCCCTAAAAGGTGCTCAAAATCATGCTTTTTTTTTTTTTCCAGAATTTGAATGTTTGCCATTGGTCCTCTGAAATTAATTTGCTTGTGTATTCTTCGACAAATTGTAATGTCATCCTTTATATTATTCACAGACGGTGTGGAGTTGTCCTTCTGCTGTCCATCAAATCTCGACTCTGTCCCAGAATGCCCTCAGGACTTCTGTACACCTGAACTCCGTCAGCTCCTTTCTCCAATATTTGACACACCCACCAAATCTCCATCCGCTGCGGTGTGTATGAGAGTTTAGTTTTTTTGTTTGGCTGTTTTTGATGTTTTGAATAGTTTATCTGACATTTAAGGGTCCGTTTCTAGAGCCTCGCTGAAGAGCTGCCTATGGAGATGGAAGGAGTGGAGAAGTTCTTCGCCCTCAAACCAGAGGAGAGCGTAACTGTGAAAGGACAATCAGAGGTAGTTCTCTTTTCTTTTCAAATACATCAGAAGAGCAGTTATGGGTGTTTAACACTTTCATTCTCTGACAGGGTATGGGTGAGCTTGATTTGGACATGTTGGCTCCATATATCTCCATGGATGATGACTTCCAGTTGACCTTCCTGCCCCAGGGTGAAATGGCTATACCATCAGATATCCTGACCAACGCTTCAAGGAAACGGTAAAAATCATAATGATGATTTCAGCATATTTAGATGGTTCCAGAATTGTTCCAAAGAAGTATATAATGTTAAAGAAGTCTCTTATGCTCACTAAGGTTGAATTAATTTATTTATCAGGCATACAGTAATATTGTGAAATATTATTACAATTTTTCAATTTAAATATATTTTAAAATATTATTTATTCCTGTCATGGATCCCACTATCCTTCAGAAAGCATTCTAATATGCTGATTTGCTGCTTAAATAAACTTTTATTATTAAGATCAATGTTGAAACAGTTGAAACTCCCTAATATTTGTGTAAACTTTCTTTTTTTTGATAAATAGAACATTTCAAAAGAAGCATTTATATGAAATATTATTATTTTAAAACATTATAATTGTCCTTACTCTCATTTCTTGATAAATTTCATGTATCTTTGTTTAACTAAAGTGTTAGTTTCTGTGACAACTGACCTCGAACTTTTGAACAGTAGTGTATAATACACACATTTAATGTCTTTTTCCACAATAGATGTTTGGAAGATGAAGAGGAGGATGACATTCCTGCTCTGGCTGCTAAATGGGAGAAAAAAACGATGGGCGGCTCCATAGAGGAACAGCTTCTGCTCAGCCACACATTACTGGTATGGACATTTTTATATTTTATTATTTATTTATTTTTACCTTTACTTCTTCAGCTTCGTTCATACAAAAACACTTGTTGCAGACAATATGTTTCAGAATGTGAATTGTTTTGTTTTTTGTTTTTTAGAATAGCTTGTCTGAGGATGGTTCGGAAGAATTTGAACCACCACCTCAAAAGCGCAGTCAGCTCTTGACTGACAGGGACCCATTGCTGGGTGGAGCGCAAGCGTTGTGCAATACAGCAGGTACGTTTATTTAAAACAGTCCTGTCAACCTGTCAACAACCTGTCAACCCATTAACCTTATTTAATCATTAACAGCTCTCATGAGGGACACCTTCCTGTCACGCCCGCCTGACTTAAAGAGACCCATTGCTGAAACTATGCCGTCCCTTACTTGAAGAGGAAACAATGTGGACGACTCATCAGCGTTAACAAAGAGGGTTACGAATAACCCTCATCACGCTCTGCATGTATCAACGTAACATGTATTTCAGAGAGTGACCTTCTACACACAAAACACAGGAGGACAATTGGCCTAGACACTCTGTCATTACCTATGTCAATTATTTTTCTTTTTATTATTATTTTAATTTGTTTTTGCCCAAATACTATAACCAAGAGTAGTGAAAATAGATTTTAGTAAATAGAATTAGTGTAGTTTAGTGATTGGTAATGAGTTCTCAACAGATTTGTCATTCAGTACATTACGACATTTCTAAAAAAAAAAAAAAAAATTAAATAATGGTGCTCCGATCTCCCCTCATTCAAGTCAAAATTCGTCCAAAGCACAAATGCGGCCAAAGGGGGTTAGAAATGGAAGATATACTGGTCAGGATATGTTAGAAATAGTGTTAACAGGTTGTTCTACCACTTGTAGCCTTAATCTATATTTATAATCTCATAACTTCAAGCATAACCTCACTTGACTGTAAGTTTATCAGGAAGAAGTTTGACGAGAGGATTTCTTACAGAGGTTCTGTCTAGAATCATGGGTTAGAGCGGTGAAGGGCTGACTTTGAGTGGATGTGATCATGCTTTTGAGTTCATAGATTATTCACTGAGGCCATAGCTGACAAACGCAACAAATACTATATTGGTGATCATCTTTTTATAAAGCATTTTATATACTTTTGCAATTACAACTTGTAAGTGAATCTATACTTATGTGTCTTTTGGTGTTGAAGTACAAATATCACTGTTTTCTGTTCTTGTGTCTCTTCCAATATGATCTGTAATGGTTTTCAAAGAGGCTATGGTGTTGACGCTGCAGTCGCAATGACTGAAAACCTTGTCTGGTGTCTTTTTGAATCCTAAGATGAGATGGTAACATGACAAATATGCTAATCAATTAGTTAGCATTTGCAGCAAGCGATTTGTCTTCGGTTTCGTTGTATGTTTGAGGTTTTTAGATCCTCTTTTATGCAGCAAAGGCAGTTTTTTAAAAATCGTGGCATACAGGATTAGTTGAGGTGCTTTTTATTTTTAATTCAGTTGACTGTGAATAAGATCTATTCCCTTGGTTTCTGTAGTTAGTACAGACATGACTCAAGGGGCCTTATTCAAATGGTGTCCAGTAAGACACATGCCTTTCTCATATGGATAACGGTTCTTCAGATATCGTAGACTTTCGTGTATATTACTTTGTGCATTTTTGCATCATTTATTTCCAATGTACTTATACCTTGTATTGACTGATAAAGGAATAAAACATTTAAAATGCATTCTAAAAGTGCTGTGTGCTTTTTCTTTTTAAATACAAACTCCAAAACCTCCATAAGCATATTTCCTCATTTTAAAAAACAAAAGCTTTCCTTGTTTTTTTTCCACGTTTTAACACACAACTCAATATTAATTCAATCAAATTTGTCTAAATATATATGTTTTGTAAGTAAACGTCGTTCGCACTGAACGCGTTAATGCACTCAAAAACACCAACAGGGCAGGCAGCGGGAAGATTTCTTAAAAGCATCGTTTTAAAAACTTACCGACAAATATGCTTAAATTTGTACAGAAATTAAAATAGTGCAAGGTTGTGCCAATCTCCATAGACATTCAACGCTGCTGAAAAAAAAAACTTCATATGCTGGTTAGGTAGGTTTTGAAGCTGGGACGTATTTTTTACGCTGGTTCTTTGCCAGCACGCATAACCAGCTCTTTTTTCAGCAGGGAACGCTTTTAAGGTCAAATCTGGACTTTTATAAACCATGTGGTTAATACAAAAAATATTACTGTGTTATTTTGCTTTAGTAACAACAATCTTTAATCAAGATTAATAATAAACAAAACTTTCCCTTGCACGTGCAGTGTTTGACCTCAAGATGGAGATAAGGCCTGCTGCCAAGTCATACCGAGTAAAACAGTTTGTTTTCTTATCGGAGTACTAAAGTCGCCAAATATTACCTGAATGTTCTGTAAACAATTGGGCAAGAGTAATGTTAACCTTAGGTTGCTCCGGATTGTAATAATTGAACCAGCTAACTAGCTGGATTTACTATTTTGAACTTATCTTTTAATGCAATGTTTATCATTACATGACCTTAATTTTATTCACAGAGGCTTTAAGTAGGTCAAATGTGCATCTTGCTGTTACTTTCCGTTTCAGTATAACACATTTCTCATAATATCTTTTGAGTCTTGACTTTTAATCCACCATTGAGCTTTCTGCTCAAACTATTCTAAGAGTATTGTCAACCACACAATTACACATAGACCACTAGAAATGTCAGTTTTAGCGAGTTTTAGTGGGTAACCCGCAACTTTGTTATAACAGAATGTATCTTAATATGTTAAACACCACTCACAAACCATAGAAAGATTTAAAATAATTTTTAATAGCAAACATTTCATAAATTTAAAAATGTATTATTATTACTTTTACTATTTGTGCAGAATTATATACAAGATATAATGATGTAAATGTTACATATCATAAAACGATAAACAAAATAATACACAACACATGCAAACCCCATTCAGCAAGCATACTTCAAGTCTGATCCCTTGTTCTATATGTTAACGCAATAATTAACAATCTGTTCAAGTGGAAGGAATTATAATAAAATCATATATTCTACATCCATCAGGCACAATCTCAATCCAGTTATTACATTCAGTCAAACTAAATGCTCTGAGAAACACTGAAGGTGAAACCATATTCTTTCCATGCTAATCCTAAAAGTCATAACCCTGAAAATGTAACTACACAGCATTTCATTCATACAGGAATGACTGCAATACCTACATCCTTAAATAAAAGTCATTCAATAATCATAAAAGTACCTTTAAAACACTTAATTTCCCCTCATGGAGGGTAACCACGTCTCCAGCTTGTCAGTGAAAACATTGACATAATCAATATTGAAGCACGTTACCCAGGAAAACAAAACATATCTGACCAATAAGGTCACTGCGAAACATCTACACCAGTTCTTAGCTGGTATTTAAGCCAAAGAAGGATGAATCCACAATCAAAGGCAGAAAGAAATGTCACAAGGACTCCTGTGCAAGAAAACAAACAATCAAAAAGCTAAAGGTGAGTACATTAACGTCCAGTAATTAGTTGTTTTTATCAACAGAAAGTGCATTTTGCAAAAGCCGCTCGCCACTGTTATTCTCAGTGTCTCTGGATCGTGATTGGACCTCTTCGTAAGGAGGCGGTGGAGACTCTGTGCTCTGATTGGCTGTGTCCGTGCAGTGATTCAAATCAGAGCGTATGAGCGAAGTCAGCGGACTGTGTTCGGATGCTTCCTGGGTCAGCAGGAGTTGAGTGGGTCCACCAAACGACGGGATTCGCTGACCCCAACTGCTGTAGATTGCCTCCTCATACGTGGGAAGAGATACAGGTAAGCCATCTACCACAAGGTCCAACTGATCCGAGGAACGCCTGAAGAGATAGACACAACCATTACTGTGAAGCTGATATATGTGGGCTGAGTATGTCTCTTACTCTCATCAAGGGTGCATTTGTTTGCTCAAAAGCAATTGAAAACAGTAATATTTTAAAGAATTATTGCAAATAATATTAATGTTTTCTATTTTAATATATTTTAAAATGGCAGCCGTTATTCCAGTCTATATGGACGCTTATTTTTGCCATTCTAAGATATCATAATTGTGAGATTTAAATTTGCAATAGCGAGAAAAAAACTATTCAAATTTATTTCTGCCATTGATCAAAAAAAGTTCATTGGTAATGACTTTTTTCTAGCAATAATGAGTTTATATCTCACAATTTAGACTTTTCATCTCAGAATTGTGAGTATAAATTTTGCATTTCTGAGTTTAAATCTCAAAATTATGAATTTATATCTTGCAATTGCAATAAATAAAGTTACAATTGTGAAAATGCACTGCTTATTTTTGTGGAAATCATTTTTTCAGGATTATTTGATGATTAGAAGTAAACGAACAGCATTTATTTGAAATAAAAATGGTTTGTAACATTGTAAATGAAATTCTTTTTTTTATCACTTTAATGCCTCTTTTTGAAATGTTGTATAATTAATAGTGTTTTTGTGCTTTTTTTTTTTGGATGATTACACTAGTGCAGTGACATACCGTTGCGTTCGACAAGAGAATAGACGGGATTTGATGACCAAACAGGCTGTTGTTGTGAGAAGGAAGATGGAGACTCCAATAGCAGTCGTAGCCACACTTGGGATAGAGTTGACTAGGTTTTCTTTTTGTTCAGCATGACCCTCTGTTAAAAAAAAAAAAAAAGACAGACACAAACCATTTAAAGACATCCGTCAAAGAGCTTGACGCACAAATCAAGGCCGGATGCCAAGCTTTTGGAATAAGTCAGAAGGAGGTTTACATCCTTTGATTCCGATTCTATGACGCAAACCTTTTCCGAAGGCTTTACTTGCATCACAGAGAAAAAAAAATTACGACTGGTTAGTTTGGTGACTTTGCTAACTTCCTGCTCAAGCTGTTGGTTTCCTCTCGTGACATGTTTGAGCTCAGACAAGGAAGTGAACGCGCTGAATGAAGCATCATGGTTTTTTCCCTTCCTTGGGTTAGGAGTTTACTTCACTACTGATTGCCTGGAGCTTATTTAGGTCATTTATTAATGGTTCTGCTTTTGTTATGTCTTCCTCAAGAACATTTTCTTCATTCAGAATGCAGAACTATTGGACGACTGATGCAAGATGGAAAGCATGCATACGCCGCTTCCAGTCTTTCACATCATTCTATTACTGCGAAAGATGGTAAATGTCTGGATTGCAATGGTTGTGTGTCAAGTGTTCAAAATGCAAACGCTACACTATTTTTTTTCTTTTCTTACCTGGTCGAGGGATGCAGACGGGCACTGCGGGACGCCACTGTCCATGTTGACACTTTGACTGATGGTGCCGTTTTGGTAGAACATAGCCGGGCTCGCAGAAAAAGCTAATGCTGGTCTTTTGAGGGAAACCACGACAGGGAGAGGGGTCACAGCGGAAACCTCCATGCTCGGGTACGAGAGGGTGGGAGCAGTTCTTGCCTTCAAATAAGAAAGATAAAATTAAAAAACATAACTTCTACATGTAGTGTTTGTATTGTGTTGGTTTCAAATGGCTTTGAAAACTTTTAAAGAATCTATTATATTATAGCAACCTCTATGATTTTATTCTTGATTTTTTTTAAATAAGTAGTGAAAGTAATTATATTCATAGTTCATATCATATTATTATATTAATAACAGAGCTGGGTAATAATTAATAATGATTAATCACATCCAAAATAAATATTTATATAATATATGTGTGTGTAGTGTGTCATATTTATTATGCATATATAAACACATACATATACAGTATATATTACTTATATTTATATTCATATAATTTATATTCATGGTACAATAAATGCATTCAAGATATTTTAATTGTGTTTTTAAAATAAATTAATAGATTGAACAAGATTGTATAGGCCAATCTAAGTTTCCTAAGAGCTTATTGCCAAAATGAGCATTTTACAGTCTTTACTAGCGGCTTTAAGAGGAAGCTAGCGGCGGGTTATCTGGAAGAGGAAGATGTGGGTTGTTGAAAGGAAATTGTCATACCTGTGGTAAAGTCTGGCAGAGCTGCCAGCATCAGAGCCCCGCAGATCAGGGCAGTACGTACACATGACCAGAGAGACAATCGCTGGGCAGACATCAAAACACCTGTCCTGCTGACACACACACAAAAAAAAAAAAACAGAGCTCAGGAACCTGCAGCCATTCACTTATCAGCAGTTTCTTTTACTGAGCAAATTCACAGGTCTGGGTCCTGCAAATATTGCATTGCAAGTGTCATTCAGATATTTATTTTAAGTGCATTACATGTGTGACTTTTTAACCACATTTTGCAGAAGAAATGCATCAACAGCAACAGCTGGAACACACCACACCCAGCCTGTGATCCTAGAATAATATGACCTGCGCTACCCAGAGTGCAAAGGTGCAGCTAAATGGCAGGGTGTCACTTGATAGTGGTCGAAAAATGACTGGTAGTTTTGCCACAAGTGGAGCAAGGTGTACACAAAACATCTCCAGAATCATAAACACTGAGCACTTGCTTTGATTTCTGTGATGGCGCAGTCATCTGTGGAACATGTGGGATTGTCCCTTCTTGGCAGCATGACATTTTCACACATAAAGCTTGGCACAAACCAGACCACAACGTGGGCGGCTTGCTGCCATCTACTTTACTGAATGCATTAGAGTGGAACACTAATGTGAGTGTACACCGTAAGTGCGTTTTGCACAAGGATAATATAAACTGCATATTGCAACTGCATTGTGCATCATGCATGTTAATATGCATACTGTGCATAAGGAGAATATTGTATACCCTCTTAAAAAGAAATGTGCTTCACCATGCAATACAAGAATGTTTAATTGTAAAAAACCTTTAGCATCTGAAGAACCTTTTTGTTTCACAAAAGGTTATTTGTGGTGAAAGAAGATTCTTCAGATTATGATGAGGTAAGAAAGAGATGGCGTTCTAAGGCATTGCTGTGAAGAACCATTTTTCAAGCACCACAAACACAGATCATCAGTATTGGAATGAAAAAGTCAAAAAGCACCTAAACAAAGTAAATGCAAAGAAAAAAATAAAGGTAAATTTAGAATAGCAGAAAAGTAACAATGTTAATGCGGTTTGTTTGTATTGTTTTAATATATTAGCAATTAATGTGTTCATTTATTTTGTACTAATTCTGTTAAAATCAGAAATAAAACAATTAAAAACCCTTTGTATACGCCATATGGTAAAAAATAATAATCATTCACAAAAATATAAATTCATCTCTACACGATTTTTAATACACATTTTTAATCGCATTTGTGTACATGATGTAATGACAATAAGGAGAATTGGATTTACAAACAGTCAAAAATTGGTGTAGAATTATAGTTGCTAGTAAATTTGACAAACAATGGCAAAATGCCTATACAAGTAGAAAAACGGATTATTTTTTCCTTGTAAAACGAACACTCCAATCATCATTATTTTTATTTTATTTACAATTTTTTAAATATTTTGAAAGTGTATGAAGTTAAAATGTGCAATTGCTGTGCTTTATTAAAACACATTTTTCTTTTAACTGGCATTTAAACAGCTAGTTACTGGCATGATGGGAAACATAACTAACATATACGATAAAAGTGAACCGATTCTTCTGCTTATCAAGCCATTCATCTACACCGCGGATTATGTTCTTCAATGCCCTTCACTGAACAAAACCCCTCAATATTACTCAATATCACTATTCACGCGTTTACTGTAGGTTTGTGAAAAGGAAGACAGGTGCACAAAAGCTCTATTGTTGCATAGTATTGTATGGTAAAGTCTGATCCAAAACGCAACTCACCTGGCAATGCAGCTCGCGGTGACGTTAGATTATAAAATCGATCTAGTCCAGTCGCTTATTGGTGTGTTTTCATTTACGAGGGATCCGTCAAAAATTTCAGATGACTTAGCACACAACCTATGTTGTTACACAACCTATGGTGTTACACCCCCGGCTGAATGGGACCTGATTCAACAAGTGCATCTATTCCAGAGCAGCAGCTGTCAGATGACTCACCGTACAGCTGAGTTATCATGCGCAGCTCGAGCTCTGATTGGTCGCCTGCACGCGCCCCGCCCCGCAGCGATGAGAAGGGACCGCCTTGATTTGGCCATCATATTCTGGAAATCGAAAGCAATTCGTGGAAAAGCAGTAGTGTGGTTTTATTATTTATACAAATATTTTTTACGACCACACCTAAGGCGTACCCGCTTCTCCATTTGACTTAAACCTGAGGAAGAGACAGAAAACAGAAACATCCATCGCCTTTCAGCGAAAAGAGCAAAAAAGATGCACTGACGGTGGCTGTGTTTCAAAAGCTTTTGAGTTGCCTAACTAGACTGCGTTTCTGGGCATCATAGAGGCGCATTTAAACATATTAATCGTTTTGATATCATAACTGTCGTTGACATATGTTCATATACACTCTTGAATAAGACAAATTATGTCATAAAGCAGGGCTGTTGAACCCTTACTTAAATAATATAAATTATACACATATCTATTATTTTGATTTTTATAAAATACCAGTAGTTTCAGTTTATAATCTTTACATTTTTTATTATTAAACAATTGTATTTATATGCTATGTTCATAAGTTCATAAGCATAAGTTCACTGAAAGTACTTTCCCAGTTCACACAATCTACTTATCTAGTGTCATATCAAACAAAATGATTCATGATACATCCTCTGCCAAGACAGCTGTGTACATTGCATTGCACTTATGCTCATCTCCAGAGCAAAATCACACTACCACATCTGACTTGTGAAGAGTGAAATGAAGGGGCCGAAAGATGTTGTTTAAAAACTGTATTTGAAAAAAACAAAAACAAAAACAGTTTAAAGTCCATTTTACCACCAGTAAAAATTCACATATTATAGAGGGAACTATATGGAGCCCCTAAAGCAGAGGTCTCCAACCCTGCTCCTGGAGAGCTACCGTCCTGCAGATTTCAGCTCCAACCCCAATCAAACACACCTGAA
>JAUCMS010000025.1:9707156-9736955 GCA_032357445.1 Enteromius radiatus | reverse complement strand
AGCTCTCCAGGAGCAGGGTTGGAGACCTCTGCCCTAAAGGGACCTTTACAAAAAATAAAAAACGAAAGACTTTTTGCAAGCTCACCAGTTTACAGTTACAGTTTCAGGTGTAGTGCAGAATTTGGACCCCTGCCAGATTGTGACTCCCCTAGTATAATTCGGCAGGCAGTCAAAATTCGGCACAACATTATATTTGATTATATTATTAGCTGGAATGCTGCGCATTTAATGGAACTAACAGCAGTTATTGCAAACCTAACTGAAGTAATAATATATATAGCCAATTGCCATCAAAATCCCAAAATTGAGATTTTATACTGCAGCTACCGATCGCTTCTAGACACAATAAATTCAGTGGAGAATGTAAGAAATGCATATAATTTAAGGTAATAGAATAAACTGTAATGTTAATAAATGGACTATAAATGAAAAAATAACTATATGGGGAAAAAATAGCCTAGATGAGATGTTATGTGTTGTTCAGGTTGCTGATTTTTCTATGTTGGAATGTAAGAACAGAAACAATGTTTTCGTAATTGAAGGCCAAAATAGATCTCAATTAGGCTAATTCATGCGCATACATGCTCTTGTTTTCCTATTTGTGAGCTTGCAGAAACTACGCAACTGGAAACTATAACTCGTAAGCTTACAAAAAAGTTTCTTGTGCGCATGCGAAAGTCTTCTTTTTTTTTTATTTTGCAAAGGTCCCTGTAGGGGCTCCGCAGAACTCGGACATCGGTCGTGCACCAAAACTGACAATACTCAAAAATAAAGAGAGAGAACAACAGAACCAGTATGAACCATTTTATACTTCACAAAAATGCAGGCCTGTCAGTAGCAGTCCCAAATAGATGTTAAAGATGATTAGTCCAAAACAAGTCTGTCAGATATGAGGGATCATCAAGATGATGGCAGAATGCCAGCAGTGAGCACAAAGTTCATGTTATTATTCCACCTTTCAAACAAAGTTTCTTTAAAACTATCTACATGATTTAAACAAAAATAAGGAAATGATTTGAAAAAAAAAAAAAAATACAGTGCACAATTAATTAGAAACCTATTAGGCTTAAAATAAGTCAACAGCAGAATAGGGGCGATCCATTAGTTTTAATTGCAGTGACAATCTGAAAGAGAGACTAAATTAGAAAATAAAAAGTGAAAGCCAAATTATAATACAATGTACCCTTCCAGAGAGCATTTGCAGTACTGTTTGTGAGCACCACATGAGGAACAAAATCGGAAACACAAAAAAAAAAGCAGGTCATTATCTTACCACATAAAAGATCAGGTTTTGATAGGCCCTGGGAATGCAATACAGAAAATAGAGAAGTTATTTCTGAAAGCTATTCAACACGTTTACTGGACCAGTCCTTTAAGAAAGTCAAGCATTACGCCATCTTGCTCACATCCATTCACCCATCCAATCAAATAAGGCTTGTGGCATCCTCTTTATGAACAGTCAACAGTCATTAAACATTAGCAGATGAATTGAAACATAAAATAAAATGTGTGGCTGGTCACAAATCAACTGGCATACTGTGTTCAGTTTCAGTTCTGCATTATAGATGCATTAAGGCGGTTTTTCTGTGTTTTTATGAATGCTAACCTCATCTGTTGTTTCAGTGCACTGAGGAGCTTAAACAACTATACAATACCTATAAACACTATCCTCTCAATTTCATTATTCATCTCTGAATATACATTTCATTGTGTGTACATGCTTTGCTCCAATGCCTGATTGTCATTATTTTTCATTCACATCCTGAAAAGTAAGTTTCAGTATGTAAAAACAAAATGGCATTAAACTTTTACTGGTGGAAAAAAACAAACAACCAAATTCTAGTAGTATTTTTATATTAATAACGTCGGTCATTAATTTTCTCAAACCTTCACATCTACAATTAGAGTTATTTTTGCTGTGTTACAGTTTAGGCCCATGGCAAAAGAAAAGGATTTTTAGAAAAACTCAAACATGTATACAAAAGCTACCGCTTCAGTCTAGGATTAATCTCTACAATTCATCTTCAAACGATTTCTAAATTTCTGAATGTAACTGTGACCTCCATCTTCTCACAAACATGTATCACGAAAAACTCATTAATGATCAGCTAGTACTCACATGAGTCACTACACGAATCAGATTAATTTTTAAATGGCCTTATTGTGTGGTTTTTTTGTCAGTGTTCCCCATCCACTTTGGTCCTGGATCTTTGTGACTGAGCAAGGAAAGATCTCTTAAAAGTCTTAAAAGGACAGTTAACCCAAAAAAGAAAATTCTTGTGTAATGTCAGACCTATATGACTTTCTCTCTTCTGTGCAAAATGCCATTTTTTTTTTTAAATGGCCAACATAACATTACAGAAGAAAGGATGCTATATAGGCAACAAGAGTTAATAAACAATAACAGAATTGTCCAATCTGGGTAAACAACTCCTATAAAGTGATGTAGTGTACTCGGACTAATTAGTATTACTAAACTTCAGTATTTCAAACAGTCTTTGGTTGTTCCACTACTCTTCTCTCTTAATCCTCGAACGTCATGGTGCTCTTATAATAAAACATCGTAGTGTACATGACCAATTACACAAGTACTATGGCCTATATTTTAGTGTGGGATCAATCAAAATCTATATCTATAATGGTCCACTTCCTTTGAACAAGCTCTCATAAGTAGAGCATAGAGTAACACTCAGCTATACATTCATATAGTTCAACATCTCTCCAACAACCACAATGAATCCTTCAGAGAAATGCTACGATACTTCAAAGATGTAAGCTACTTAGCTGGAGGATTAGGTTGTACATTGCAAACAACTCGATCTCTTCAGCTAATGTGGCGTCGTAGTGAAAGTTTTGGAAGAGAGGAAAGAAAAAAAAAAAAAAAAAACCTACACCCAACCCCTTCCCCCCTTTATTATACAAAAAAAAGTGGAACAATGAATCGGAGGAGGAAGTTTCATACTGGAGTGCAGCTCAATCTCAGAACAGTGTTTAAAACATCACACTGTCACTCATAATGCAATATGAAAACTTTCATTAAAACAAAATTAAAAATGGTCTGGAAAAAAAACAAAACAAAAAAAAAACGCCTCCAGTGTTTACCATTGCTTAGTGTTGTAACAGGAGCCTAGAGTTTCATCTTTTATAAGTAAAATGTTTTCTTCAGTAGTTGTTTTCCTGTTAAAAATGGATTAATGAGTAGTGTGGTCATGGTGCAAAAGATGAAGTGCCGGGGGAAAAAAGCTTGAGGTTTGGAATCCATAAAATCCATAAAATTGTTGCTTTACATTAAGGGCAGACTAGAATCTCCTAGTGGTTCATTTTCATCATGTCTAAACCTCCTTATCTCTGTTCACCCAAAGCAATCTCTTCTGATTCCGAGAGGTCAAACATAAAACCTCTTCTTGTGTTTCTTAATTTTGCCAGAGAGGGAAACCTCTTATAGCAGAACACTGTGAAGGATCTAATCATGTCTATTTCATGTCACCAAATTTGGTGTGTTCTATAGTGTAATAAAAACAGTGGTAAAAATGTTTTTGGGGGGAGGGAGACCCTCTTAATGTTCATAGCATCAATGGCCTTTCTTCTGAAAGTCTGGACCTGTACAATCATTTCAGATGTTTAAACTGTGCAGAGTACAGCTCCATCTTTGCATTTGGGTCTTTGTTTTGAGCTCAGAGGGCCTGACAGATCCCACCCCGATTTCTCTTCTCATCTCATGCGGTTTTGTCTCATGAGGGGAACAATGCAAGAGGGAGGGCCCGCTTTACTCAGGAAGGGATGCTTTAACAGCTCTTGAGCTGTGGCCCTCTGGGCAGGATCTCGCACGAGCATCCTGTCCAGGAAGCCCTTGAGAAGTGGCGAGACCTGTGGATACAGAACAACACAGTAAGCGACAGTGCCAACGTGCTTCACCTGGGCAGTACACACTGGTTTAAACATTAATCTGTTTGAGCGAGAGGACATGGGTGTACCTTGTGGAGGTTTTTGAGCTTGGGTGGCAAATTGTCCCGGATCATCTTCATGGCCTTGAGCGGAGGTTCATTGAAGTATGGTGGCTCTCCATCCACCATTTCAATGACCATGATGCCAAGTGACCAAATATCCACCTGTAGAAACAGTTTGAAATGTGTGAGCTGCTGTGCTTTCAGAAGTAACGCAACATATGTAATAAAGAGGAGATGTGACTCGCCTCTGGTCCGTATGGCAGTCTTGAGATGAGCTCAGGGGCCATCCAATAGGGAGTTCCTACAAGAGACTTCCTGCGCTGCACCTCTTTTGAGACCTGGGCGCAAAAGCCAAAGTCTGACAGCTTCACCTGTAATGAAAACAGAGATAAAAACCAATATATACAAACATACCATATACACACAAATCAAGACTTTTATTTAGCCTCATTTTTTCCTTAGGTTAGGATTACTTTGATGTTCATCTACAGGTCATTATTCCTCTTAAGGTATTATAATATACTGCTGGTGTTTGTCCAGAGTGGTTAGATTCATATTAACAATGGAAGGTCTGTTAAGCTGCATAAAGACAAACTTAATACTTCACTAAGATGGCATTTTAATCAAGAAACGCACATGATCATTCCAGTGCACAGCATGATCTTTGACAGTGCAAGCGCTCTTCACAGATCACATGTACAAGTCACATGTGAGAGGTAAAAAGCAGCTATCTGGAAGTCAGATCATTATCAAACATACTTATTTCACTATAATTTTTCTACCAAAATATCAGTGCATCTTTAATGCAGCTAGAAACATTAAATCATGACGTTTATAAATGTGTGAATAATTAATTCTCATCATGCTCTAAAACAGCATCAGTTAAATGAAGTTACACCACAAAAGAGCATGTGAAAGTTAAAAAAAATAAAAAATATTGGCTTTGATAAAGTTTGTCAAATTTTCAGTGAAAGCTTGTGCAATACTTTCTTGACTAACTTCACAAGAAATTATACCCTCTGGGATATTGCATGAGAATACAGTGTCAAAAATATGCAAGAGGAAATGAAACATGTAGGTCAAACACACATAGATAGACAATCCTCCCCTGCCGAGAAACAGCTGAGGGTGGCTGAAAAAACTTCCGCCTGTTTCAACCACAGGCACAATGAAGTATAGACCCCTTCTAACAAACCACTGCCTATTTCAGTACAATCAAAAAAAAAGAAGAAGAAATTGCAAGATTATATTTCTGTTAAAGCATGGACAAGCATGTGGCTAAACAAAAATGTTTCTTTTTGTGTGTTTGAGGTCACTTAAGTCAAGTAAATGATAGTTATGTTATTGTGGTTCCAGCACTTGGTCAACAATTTAATTCTGCTTTAGTTGACTGCAGACTTAATGACACATTTAGATCCTCTTCTCACACAAGTGGACATGCAGGTCGGAGAACACAAAAGAACAGGTCTGCCAAAAACCTGTTTAAACATCAACACTGAGGTTCTAAGAAAACCACAACACAATGGAAGCAAGCAGGCCAGTTTTCTGAGCTCATGACACAAGTCAAAACATGACTTATAAAGTCGCAGCTCTGCAGACAGTAGGGTCAACAAACTAGTTGTCATCTGACGTAATTTAATTAGAATTTTTTTTTTTTTTTTTAAGAACGCTAAGGGACTTACCCTGCCATCTTGGGTCAGAAGAATAGAGTCACTCTTAATGTCTCTGTGAATGACTCCCTGGGAATGAAGGACCGAGAGAGCTTTCAGAACAGACAGACACACGGTGGCAATCTGCTCCTCATTCATCCTGAAAAAGAGACAAATAAAATAACAGATATGTTAAACATTGAACAAATTCATTAAAGGCTGATAAAATGATCAAACAGACTGAATGATGTGCCAAACAGGACTGCTGAGATACCCTGCCACCTAGTGGTACTGCCTGTTAAGGTGCTGACAGTGAATGGGCTTTAAACAAATGCATGTCATATTTGTATTACACTATGTATATTTTTATATTTATATTAACAAATGCATTTTTTCCCCATCACAAAGACATCAGAATTATTTCATTCCTGATTTCTGGTCTTATGTTTCCGTGTACCAAAAACTAAAATACTGCATGAATAAAAATAAATAAATAAAATGTTTATTATTATTATTATTATTTATTTATTTATTTTTTAAATGTGCAGATAAAACAGATACGTAAAGAAAAACAAAACTAATACAATCAGTCCTTGTAAACAGAATCTGAAAGTACATGTGATTAAGAACATAACTGATAGTAACTGAAAAACTATTAGTGATTGGACATCAAAGAATCACTTGCCTGGTATGTGTGACTATGTCAGTTAAAGCTCCACCCTCAAGGAACTCCATGACAACCCAGAGTTCATCGCCTACTAAGTAACTGTTGTACATCTCCACCACGTTCTCATGGTGATAGTCCCGCATGATCACCACCTTAGAAACAAGAAACAAAGCCAGCAGAAAGTTTCTATTTAAAAATCTCATTAAGAGGATAAGGAAAGATTTTGTGGGAGGAAAATCAACCAGCAGTAACAATTTTCACACAGTGCCTTCATGTACAAACGGAGTTTAACTGAAGAAGCGTTTTTTGCTTTTCTGTTGCTGATTGGAATATTAGCATTAAGCTCCCATGTGCTGCATATCACACACAAACACCTTTCTGAACAGCCAATTATAACACTAATCTCCTGTGGATTGCACCCACCTCGTTAAATAGCAATTCTCGTCGCTGCTGTTTCCGCAGATCCATCTTTTTCACAGCCACCAGCTTGCCTGTAGTCTTCACAGTAGCAATACAAACAATGCCGGTGGAACCTTCCCCGATCTTGATGTAGTGGTCCAGATATGTGCGTGGGTCTCCAGGGTCAACCACCATCTGCAGGGCAGCACGGAACTGCTCGTGGGAGACCCGCTGTGGCTCCCTCTGAGGTGAACGCATCTGCTGAGGCGGTGCACCCTGGCTTGAAGGTTTTGGTGCAGGGGGCATCTGCTGGCTGTGGTGGGGCTCGGGGCCTAAGGCTGGGTGGGAGGCATGATGCTGGGGCTCTGCTCTGTGCTGCCCCTGAGAAGCACTTTTACTGCTGCTGTTTCCATCCCGGACAGCCCCGGTGGAGGGACCGTTGTGGTGGGAAGGATCATGAGATTTTACAGGTTTTAAATCCTGCATAATCATAAATAAGAATATATTTTGTATAATGGTATTACATTTTAAAATTATAATTTAAAATACAAGTAAATTATTATGTACAATACTTAGCAGCCCAATTCTATTTATATAACAAAACCATTTTTTTCTGCAGTTTTATAAATGTGACAATATACACATAGCTTTTACTTCAAATATCAATACTTAAACAATAAATTAAAATGCTGTTGTAGAAATAAGGTAGTATATTTTGTTTGATTTCTGTGTACCTGACCGCTGGGGCTCCTCCCAGAGTCACTTTCAGCTCGTGGGTATGTGTTGAAAGGTCGGCCGGTCTGCTGTGCAGTCTTTATCACTCCCTCTGTAACAGGTAGGTTAGGGGTGCGGATATTTGGCCCAGATAGTGGTCTCTTCTCACGTGGTGACTGTGGGCTGCTGTCCCTCCCAGTGTAGCTAGATTTTGGCCTCTTATCATTGGCCCCCTCTCGCCTCACCACCTGGTCATGATAATCACGTTGCTCTCGGTCTCGTTCTCTGTGCTGGGGTGGTGGGGCTGGCCCTCCTGACCAGTTGGGCTCTTTGTGTCTGCTGGGCTCCTGACCACGAGGCTGCTGGTGAGGTCGGCCATCCTCTCTGGATGAACGGGCTGGGCGCTGAGACTGTCTGGGATCAGCACCTGGGTGCTCCTGGCGCAGTTTCTCCCTACAAAAGATTAAATGCGGTCAATACTCCCATTGTATTCTTTGGAAACCAAATTTAGTTTGGAATATGATGTGCACCTCTCTAGGCTGTCTCCGAATCTATCAGGGTGTCTGTATTGAGGGTGTTCTCCATTCTCATGGCCCCCTCCTGGTGATCCAGAGTCTCTGTGCAGTTGAAGTGGTGGGCTGCCTCTCCGCAGGGAGTTTGAGCGGATCACCGACATGGTCTCAAACTCATCCAGAAGCCATGTGAGAGAGCCATCATCACCGATCTTACGACCCCGTACAATTGTCTGTGCAACACAAACAGGTAATGAGGTATTTTTATTGAACAGAAGAAGGACGATAAAAGGAAAAAAAGACTATAATATACGATTGTAACTCATCCCAATAAAGACATAAAGCAAACAATCATGCTGACCTTGCGTGGCTCTACAGTAGTGATGACTGTGGCGTCGATGAAAGGTTTGGGCCTCTTGGCCGTGTCCTCAATGAGGCTCTGCCATTGGCGAGGAAGCCCCACAAACTTCTGCTCCTGCTCATCAAAATCAGTGTGAACACGATGCTCAAAGTTGGAAGGGGCCGAGATCTGGATGCGTGACTTCTTCTTCTTGCTGAACATGGCTGCAGCAAAGCATCAGACCTGGAAACAGGAGAATACAAATACTATTACTGACTGGAATAATGGCTGCTGAACATTAAGCTTTGCCATCACATGAATAAATTACACTTTAGATTGTGCAAACAATGTAGATTAGTTAACATGGAAATGGGTACCAAAAATCAGACAAATAAATCAGTATAATTAATTTAATTAACACCATAAAAAATGACACCATTGTACGAAGTGACATTTTAGATGAAAATTAGAATTTATTACATTATGGTGTAACACATCACAAACACAGACACAGAAACAACAATTATCAGATTCACATCACAGTCTTATTGTTGAATGAAAACTTGAGATCCCAATTAACACATTGTTCATTCACAAAACATGGAAGATGCACAAAGGCGGCTGCTGGATTTAAAATGTCAGCTCTTTCACTTCACCTTTCTGAGCATTTCAACAACAGTCTCTTTATGCAGTACAAAAAGCTGTCCAGCTTTCCATACTTTCCCTTTTCTCCGCCCCCGCCCGCCCCCCCCCCCTGCCTATTCTCTCCATGGGTATCAGAGACACTCCCAGAAGCCAAATACTGGACTCTGATATGTGAGGGCCGAAACCTCCTCCCACACCTGACAAGCTGAGCCTGGGAAAACTCAGCTGCTTCCTGGGACGATACAACAGCAAGAGGCATTTTTCAAAAGTGTGGAAGCATTTGAAGTGTAACCTGATCTTTTGTAAAGATGTCAGCTTGGGCACAAGGTCACAGCTTCAGAAGTTTTGGAACCAGTGTGAAGTGCTGATTTCCAACACTGAGGGTAATGAAAATAATGAAGTACTTCAAAGTTGCAGAACTGGAAAATATTCAAACTAGTTTCCGGAAAGAGATACACACTGAAGGCTGCACAAGCAGTGCAAAGGAAATATTTAAAACACGGTGATGAGCAGTCCTAACTCATATTAGACAGTTTGACAAGTAAGTACTTGCATAAACTAAGGCTGTGATAAATAAGCAATGTCAAATACGACACGGCTCACTTATGCTGTAGCATATGCACCAGTTGCCAAAATGTACCCAAGAGCAACCATGAGCCGAGGAGCCTTTCAAGGACACAGTGGTGACAGATTAGTAAATGAATGCTGATAGAAAGGAGTGAACAAAAATAAGAGTGAAAATTCAGTCACTGATGTTTGAATGAATACTTTACCCCAGTAATAACATTAGCTTATAACATGAATACATTGTCAGATTTGTCATTGCATGGATGGTACTAGGGCTGGGCGATTTGTCCTAAAATCAAAATCTCAATTAATTGAACATTTTAACTTGATTACGATTAACGAACGATTTTATTAATTTTTTTGCCCTCATAGTTCACTGACAAATTTTGTACAGTAAATATGCTTACATATTACAAGTGAGAGATTTTTGAATGTGCATTACATGATTTTAAAACAGTTGCATGAGGTTATCTTGGTGATCTTGCCATGCCACTATATGGACATGAATTTACTCTAAGTTCTTACTAAGAAACACGAGCATGTTAACCTTTTCAGGTTATGTCTTGTACATGTCTAGCAGCGCAGTTTTTGAAAAATGTGACTGCGACAGCACAGAGTATCTTCTGTCAAAAAAAAGAAAAAAAAAAAAAAAACACTCTTCTATTTTTAATATATTTAAAATTACATTTATTCCTGTTATTTAAATCTACATTTTCAAAAGCTGTTACTCTAATGTTACTCTAAAAACCTTCCAGCATTTCTGCACCCAAAGATGAGCAGGCAAAACATGAATGGCCAAGTGGCCAACACTCAATAAGAAAAAAGAAGGCCTTTCAAACCCAGCTTAACTTTACACGGTAGACAGGAAGAGTAAATTCAAGCTGTTAACTTGCACCTGTGAGATTGTTTATTTGAAACAGGTGAGGATGAACTATGAGTGACAACAACAGGTGCTCTAGCAGAGATCTACAGCTATACAGCTGCTTCACACACATGCAGAAAGACAAATGCAAACCTTTATTTGTAAGTCTCAGTGTCTTCTCATGCAGTCGGTGTAAATGAATCACCTTCCCATGAACACTTCCAGTTCTATGTCCATTGGTGTCATCGGGCCACAAAAGCATTGAAATGTTCACAAAAGAGCGCAAAAAAAAACTAATCAATCAGGCTTTGTTTCTGACATTAAGAAGTGTAAAGCAGTTGAACTCGAACAGTCAAACACTTCCTGGTTGAGTCTGGCATTCCAGCCACATACCATTATGCACTGGTGAACAGTGAGAAAGACGTCTCTGTGGTCAACGCTGCCGAGATGGGCCCTGGCCAGGAAGACAGTCTCTACGGATTGGCTTTTAATAAGATGGGATACTGACCCCTCGGAAACAGCCTCAAATCATTAGTGAAACTATTTTTCGGTAAAAGTTTCTACTAGTAGCTATCTTAGCAGAAACAGGCCTGCAGTGTTTGTTTTTACAAGTCCAGTAGAGAGCACTGCAAATACAGCTTGACCTTGGAACCAGTAACACTGTCATTAGAGGTCTTCTTATCAGACCAACCTAGTGTTTACAGAGCCTGCCGTTTTTGTCTACTGAAATGTTGTGATTAAAACAAGAAGAGAAAAGTAACGCAATTTTGCTTCTTTTAGACAATTTTTCCCACTCAACAGACTTTCACAACCACAAAACTAGTGGTTTTAAAGAAGGTAACAGTTCTCACTCTGAATAGACATGGACCATTTTATGTTTCATGCCATTCACTAGAAACAAAACACTGAGTCTTCCTTTGAATATTCCAGGTAACACATGCATAATGCAACAAAAACAACAGCGCTTTTCTTGTTGGCCAACAACTGTTATTTGTTACTCGTTCATTGTGCAACAATAAAAGCAGAAGCCAGTGTGAACCCCAATGTGATAACATCCCACAATGCTTTGCATGTGCCACATACACAAAGTCTTTATGTGCACTTGACTGCAGGTCCAAGCTTGATCGAGGGAACAGATTGTACATCATCTCACCAAAGACAACAGTACAGTGTTCAGTACACACAGGCAAGTTCAACAGTGGCATCACTTTGCAGCCAATGGGCAATTAGGTAATGCATTAGCGAACAACTTACATTGAGGATTCAACAGTAAACGGTAGTCTTAACTCAGTTACAGTACCCTTAATCATCTTATCCATGGTGAACCAAAAGCAGGATTTAACATATAGAAAAGAAATTATTTTAAAACATTAGATAATACTGTCGCTTTTCTACAAAGCAAAACTGACATGACGTGACAATAACACATTGTCTTATGAAACAACCGCTAATTAAGTATTAATAGGTCTTCCCTGATACTTTAATGAAGCTTTTTAGTGAAAGAAATTAATACTTCTATCCTTAGTGTACACAAGACGCTTGCTTAAAAAAAACCTCTAAAAGAATTATACTGAAATATCAGAAACAGAACAAAAAGTAATAAGTAATAATTATTGAAAAGTAATAAGTATAGGCTGGGGAAAAAATAATTATATATTTTCTTCAATCTCTAGTTACAGGGCAATGCTGTTCAGCAATTTCCATGGAAGAGACCTAAAAATTCACATCAGAGCTCTAGGTGACAAAAACAGAAACTGAAAAATTGGTCTTATACAGCCACTTTTCATAAGAAAAACCTGATTTAAGTCCATGTCGTTTAAAGGCAACATTAAGTAAAATTAAGTTCAAAACTGCAAACATACCATGAGTAGAATGCACCATTTAGTACCACACATTTGCTCGAAAACAAAGCACTAACAGAATTAATAGTCACATATTTAACAATGCCTTTGAAAAACAAAGTCAAACGCTAGGCTAAAGTAAGCAGTAGCACGGGAGACTGCACATTATGAGTGACCCTGTCCAGCACTGAAGTATTTAAAGAATGTTTGGAGTGCCCGGTACAGACTGCACCCCTGTCTGAATCTCCCATCACACCTCCTCGTAGCGTACATATCCTGACAATCAGACAGCAGCTGGAAGTGCAGGCACAAAGAAAGTGAAACTACAATCAATTAGGAACAGGTACGAGAAAGGCGCGAGAGATACTAAATGACAACTCCATCACCTATTGAGTAACTTGCAAGAATGCCTTATCACTCTTTATAGTAGTTCATCAACACAAAGATAAAGGCAGCATTCCAATATTTCATGTTGCACACAATCATGGATAAGCTAAAACCGGCATCTGCTAAAAGCTACTCTCAGCCATTTGTCAAGAAAGAGCACAACTAATCCTATAAAATCTTACTTTATCACACTCGTTAGGCCTACGAATTATCTAAACAATCAAAACTTTTGCTGAAAAACCTGTTGTACAAAATCTACTAGTTTCAGGATATCTATGGCATCTTTTATAATATTTCTCCATCTTTTAATGGTGTTTATAAAGTACACAAAAACTTTTATGTTGTTATATCTCAAGATGAACTCTTACTAGATTGAAGCGGCTATGGTTTCTCATGCATCTGATCACTCATGCATTATTTTACAGAAAAATCTGGTTAAAATGTGAGTATCAAATATGATACATTAGGCTTTTGCGGAACGTTTCTCTCTTAATCAACATATAATGCAATGCAGTACAATGACTTGTCCACATAATAAAAACTTAAGAGCTCTGATAATATAAACTGAATATTTAAACATTATCAAACTATGACAAACTTTTGGGAGATTGAGTGATAATAATGTGAATGCATTTTATGCAATATCTCTGCTATACAGTTATAAAGATCCCATTGATTTACTTTACAATCTTTTGGAATTTCATCTATTTTATCCATTTCTAAATAAAACAGATTTTTCTCCCCCCTCCTTGAGTATGAACTTCATATTCTAACTGTGCCATATAAGTCATAAATTCCTGATACATCACATATGATACTACAAAACATTTAACACAAGTAACTTTTTTT
Source organism: Enteromius radiatus (assembly GCA_032357445.1). NCBI lineage: Eukaryota > Metazoa > Chordata > Actinopteri > Cypriniformes > Cyprinidae > Enteromius > Enteromius radiatus. The sequence continues at coordinate 9,723,576 of JAUCMS010000025.1, read as the reverse complement.
AAACCTTCTTTAGTTAAGGTCAAACAAGCTGACCTACCCTGAATATGCTGATAAATTATTAAACAAATTGCTTTACACCGCTTAGAGGAGGAAGCTACTCTTAGATGATGTCAACTATAGTCTCATGCTATACATACACTGAATAAACCAGAATCGATACTACAGGTGCAATCCTACTGCCAAAATATCGATACTAAACACGACTAATATACAAAGAGAGCAAACGTCCAGGTTACACGGATAAAGATAGCGTGACCTTTATCATGAGATTTTATGTAAAACAAACTAAAAATACGTTAGCTTAGCTACTGTATGGACAGTAGCTGCATCACAACGTCTTATCAGTCCCGTTAAAAATCGCTATAATATTTTGAGGATTTAACAAGCTCGAACACAACAGCGAGTCTAATTCATTTGTTATTTATTTGGTTGTGTTATGTCACCGGGTGTAACGCATGAACACTTTAGCCAAACTTTTAAGTAGTTTAAGACGCATTCTAACACAGTTATAATAAATAATTTTAACCTTTCGTAACAGATGTTCAGGAGCACCTCACGTATCTATTCTTGATCCGAGTCTGAGTGAAAAAAGGGGATGGAATAATGGTAATATTTGCGAACTAACGTTACTGTATAAATCATTCTCGTCGAAACCTGAAAACACAGGTACACTATAATGACATTAAAACAGAGTAACTTTACAGTTAGTATCTTTCATGACTTAAATTAATGTTTTGACACTAAGTAGCCTAAGCTACTCAGCTAGCAGTGAAGAATTAGCTAAATTAGCACGACGAACAAACTCACCGAAACTACAGACTGACACAAAAACAACCTGCGCTGGCATACAAACAACTCACGTTTGTAATACGAATCGCTTTAAAGACGTCATACCTGCAGTGAGAAGTGTATCCACGGAAAAATAAACTTCATAGGGTCGGTGAAGTTTCTTGTGTGTAAAGTTAGCTTAAGCGAGCTAAGTGCGAGTATATCAGTCACAGAAACCACACGAGCGCGCTGCTCGTGCTCTCTGCGCCATATTCACGCTCAACCTTCATCCGGGGAACTGACCGTCGCGCACTGCCACAGACTGCATCCTCACAAATGTGTGCATCATGAATTATACACTACTGTAATCATGTCACAGTAACATTTTGGTGGTAACTTCAATAACTACTATGTGTGGGTCATTATTTAAACTTCGTTTAGCAAAAAGTCTAATAAGTATAATTGTAAGTGATCACATATAATAATTATAAAAATTTTAAAATCTGTTTTATTTAAAATTACGAAAAAGTGTATAACGTGAGTAATACAATAATTAAAAATGATTAAATTTAATTAAGTCTTGGCATAATTATAATAATTATTATTATTAATATTTAGCAATATTAGTACCTACAGTAAGTGTGTTGAAAAAAAAAACACCAATCATGACACCTCAGTAGATGTAAATCCTTATGGTGTTGTCTAGACCATTATGTGCCCATTTTTTGTTTATCAATGTTGATATTGAAGAACAAATTATCAGCTTTGGATTGTGTGCATTACACATGTGGGGTGTGTGCATGTTTATGGTTTATGAGGACACAAATTTGTATAATGACATGGGTGTGACATAGGTATTACAATATGAAGGTGAATTATGGGGACATTTTCAGTGTCCCTATAATACAAAAAGCTTAAAAAACACACTAAATGGTGCTTTTTTTGAAAATCTAAAAATGTATCTGTATACATTTTTAAACATATAGTTTTCTGTAAAGGGTAGGTTTAGGTCAGTGTAGCACATACAGTTTGTACAGTATAAAAACCATTACACCTGTGGAGAGTCCCCATAAATCACAAAAAACAATGTGTGTCAGCAGAAAACTTTATTATACAATAAAATATATAAATATATTTCTCTATGCTTAATATTTAATATGGTGTATATACACACAGGAATTAAAGACATTATTTCCTGCTGGCACAAATGCTTATCACACATTATAGTCACTGAAGACATCCAAGAGCTACAGATGGTCTTCAGCTGTTTCTAAAAATAACTGCATGACAACTGTTTATTCCTTCCAAGAAAAGACAAAATTAATGTGGAAAAAGCTTATATTGAAGATAAAACACAGTACCAATCTGCCTTTGTTACTGAAGATAAGTTATAGGTCAGTCAGTCAAATATAATGACAGATGGGCAATCTGTAATCAATACAATCATTGAGGTAAGTGTTGCCAAAGCACTTTCAAGGGAGCTGCAACCAGCTGAGGTCATCAGATCTGTGAAAGCAGAACAAAATCCTATAATATATCCCACAAATAGGCTTCACTTGCATGCAAATTAATTCAATAATAGCTTTTGAATTTATAGTTCTGGATTATGTATACAATGTGTTAAGAGTTTGTAACTTATTGATACTCACTGTGCCTGAGTCTTAGTGATCCTCTTCCCCATCAATAACATTTCTGTCAACCTTGCGACAACAGGGTCAAAGTTCAAGCTGGCAGCTGCAACAACTTCTTCATCTCTGGAATATAATATAAACAGTGATGAATGAAGAGCGATCCTAATTTCAAGATATAAAACATTTGATGGACTTTTCAGGAACTACTAGCTTACTTGATATAAAATGCCAAGAATTTTCTTTCCTCAGTGCTTCCTTTGAAAACAATCTCAGTGTATCCTTCTCCATAGCCTAGAAGAATTAAAATAGATAAACAGTTCAAATGAATTTATTAAAATACTATATTTGCTCAGAGAAGGGATATTTATCTTGGAATGATCACCTGTGTATCGGATACTTTTTCCCAACAGCATGGTCCAGAAGAATGGCACAGTATTTATCGCAACCTGTTGATTCAGCATGCTTAAGCCTGCAATTCTTCCTGAGGAGGACCACAACCACATATTTTACACATTACCACATACTCTACAAAAATGATGAACAGGGGTTTTTGGTAGAAAAGTAAAAGTCCTGATCAATTGAATGTGTCCTTCTTTTAATAAAAAAAATCTTACTGACCCAAACCTTTTGCATTTTTAAACATTTATATTCTGATTATTTTATCATGTGGTACCGTGAGCTTGTGCTAACTGCCAGTGTCCAATATTGACTCTCTTATGGCCAACCAAAGGAAGTGGAAAGGACACCACATCTCCAGCAGCAAAGACATCAGGAATGTTGGTTTTCATGAACTGCAAAACACAGCTAACATAAAAACTGCTATATTTCGTAATGAAAGTGTTTGCTCTATGTGATATGAAGGCTGTTACCTTGTCAACAACAACAGAATTGCGTGAATCAATTTCCACAGATGTTTCCTTAAGGAAATTAGAGTTGGGAATGACACCTTTGAAAGAAACATAAAACTAATTGTTAGTCTTTGTTTCAGTGACAACAACAAAACTATGGCAAAATTGGTTTTGTACATACCAATGCCTACAATTACAATATCTGCTGGAAGGACTTCACCATTCTTCAGAACAACTTCCTTAACCTAAACAATTGTGTTAGATATTTTGTTTATGATGCACTGATGTCAGCTCTATGATTGTTAAGTAATGCTGTGCTTTTTACCTTTCCGTTTTCACCACGGATTTCAGCCACACCATTACTTGTATAGAACTTGACGTTTTTCTCTTCCAACATCTATAACAGGAGATTAATTACTTGTGATGCATAGCAGTAAACCAAAAACTTGGAAAATATCACTTACTGACCTGCATTGTCATTTTTCCGATATCTGGACCCAGGGATGACTGAAAAGGAAACTTGCTGCTGCCGATAACAGTGACGCTGGCTGCCTTGTCAGACAGATAAGCTGCTACTTCCATTCCTGATAATTGATAACTGCATGTCATCATTTTCAATAGTCTTCATGAAAGGATATTTTTTTCCATTTGTTTTCTTTATACCTATGAATGAAGTTCCAACAATGACGGCCTTGTTCCCGGCACTCATTTGATGAATTTCTGAGGCATCCTTATAGCTCTCCAGCAATTTTACATTTTTAAGTTCAGCACCAGGGCACTGCAGAGATCTGGCTCTAAAAACAAAATTACATAATTCACCACTGGATCTGCATTCAGATAAAGGTCCATATTTCTATATGGTGCTATGCTATTTTATGAGATGTTTATGTAAAAACAAACTATGATCTAACCTGCCACCTGTAGAAATCAGCAGCTGGTCATAGTGTTGGCTAGTGCCATCAGTGAAAGTCAGAGTTTTAGCCTCTGTATCAACAGATTTGACCTTTGAGGGACAAATTATAATTAATGCAGGTGATCCTAGAAATTATCCCAGGAACATAAAAAAATATATAAAAGAAAATCACCTCTTTTTTAGTCCATACATCAATTCCATGCTCTTGAAGGAAATCATTCTGTCGTAGCAAGACCTTTTCAATTTCAATGTTCATTGCCTAGAGGGTCCATGAACACACCACAGTTTTATTAACAATAAACTACACTTGTTTGCAAATTCAGTAAGACAATGGGTAGCCGTTAAAATCATATAATCTAGTTTTGTTTCATCTATGGAGGATGGATACTAACCTTGCTAAGCTTGGTCTTATCCAGAGGAAGCTGCTCATCTTTGGTAACCATTATAATTCTTCCTTCATAATCATTCTGTCGAAGGGTTTCTGCACACTGCAGCGAAGCTGGACCTGTAAAACTCAAACTCATGGCATTTCCTATTACGACAGACTAGAGGTCTACGTATTGTATTCGGGACGTTGTGGATAGATTTGTGCATTGCATTTAAATTGTATTTAAACTACACTTAAATATGGGAGGGACAATGAAACATTTAGCTAAACCTCAGTACAGTAGCTTTAAATTAGCTTAATAATGCATTTTGTTAAACATTTTTATGAATTTGTTGACCTCATGCAGTACAATACCACTAGGGGGTGATAGACATCCAAAGATGAGGTGAAAGGTATTCTTGCATGACATAAGCATTTAATAAATAAATATATTCCTCACCTCCTCCAATCAGCACAACTGTGTGACTGACTCCAGGCACTCTACTGCTCATTTTCTTAACACGTTTCTTTAGTTTCTAAGAAGCACAAATAAAAATAATAAATAATAAAATAAAAGCAACTAATATTGGACTGAGCCATAAAATAAAATCAGAATAGCATGAGACAAACCATTTTATCAGTGGTCACATAAACTTTTCCACCCTCAACTTTGACCTTAACAGAAAAGGAGAAAAAGATTTTTAAAAAAAGTGATAAAAGTTTCTTTCATAATACATGGGAAATTTTGTGAAATATAATATAGTGAAATTGCAATATGTGAAAAAAACTTTGAAAATACACGTTTCAAATGCTACCTGGCATTTGCAGTAATGCATCACAGATTAGCTATTTTTGTTTCCCCAAATAATTTTTCAGTAACCATTTTTATTTATTTATTTTTTTTTTTATAAGAGCAGTTTTGTGTGTGTGTGTGTGTGTGCGAATAATAATTTTTTGTGTTAATAAAGAACCTTAATTTTTGTAAAAATGTATTCAATTCTGTTGTATTTATTCATACTTTGTATTTAGGTAAACAATCCAGTCCAGGAAATTCTTCAATATCTCCAGTTTTAGTATTGAAACATGCCCCATGAAATGGGCAACGAACTCGATCTCCAACCAATGTACCTGCAAGCATAGCACTACTTTTTTATCGTTAGAAACACAACGCTACTGTAGGCTTAAAAAACACAAAGGAAATGTAACCTGATAGTTCACACGAATGACAAAGGTGAAAGACTCATAATGATGAACTGAAGAAACAAAACATACTATCATTGTACAGTGCCAAGTAAACACAGGGCAAGGTTATTTATTGTACTGTTTGTGACAGAATGAGTGATTATAAATATTTTTACAATGAGTAAAATGTTTATTCAGTCGCAATATGAGCAGGTGTGCGCGGTGCGAAATCAGGCTGAAACCGTCTTATGCATGTTAAAACCTGCTTAAAACGTGTTTAAATGACAAGCCTATCCTACATTATAAGACTATACTATACCTTTGATAAGCGGGGCCCCATAATGAGTGCACAGACCACCCACAGCAGTAAATTCTCCATTATTACGCACCAACAGGATTTTATTCTGGTCCACCAAAACTTCTTTCATTCTGTATTACAAACACATGACATGGTGCCATACATGGTGTGATTTTATTAAAAATTATTTTATTAATGATACAAAATGATTACAAGTCTCAAGTTCTTAGCAAAAGAAAAATACTCACTGTCCATCCTGCAAATCCGACTCTAAACACACCATCTCCGTAATCTCATCACACTGCTTGGTTTCCATTTTTGTTTTTTCCCCCGCTGTTTAAGAAATATCAGCTTATTAGGAATGAGAATAAATGTTGTCACTGTCCAACAGGTGCATTTAAAACATGTGTCTTACCTTTATACAGCAAAGCACGACTGCCCAAACTTGTACTGCTGTTCTACCTTCAAGAATGGACTTGTACTACCTTCAAGAATGGAAGTGTAGTTCAAGTGCACAGTATTCACCGCTCACCTGTAAAACAATATGCATCCCTAGTGAAACTGCGCGGGGTGTCATCGCGACGCGGTTACACAAGAGATTGTACATGAGAAGTAGCAACCTACAGTTATTCAATTCGCAGAATACTGGAATAGCACACCCAGAGACGAAATTAACTTACATTTAACAAAAGATAACACGATACATAGGCTATATTTATACAATAGGCTAATTGCTAGTCGTCCACGTGTACTTTATCATTTTGCTCATTTCTTACCTGTAAAGACGATATTCTCCGGTTCGCTGACTACTACCTGACCTGTCTCTGTTTCTTTACAGCAGTCCATTCGGCATAAACTAAATTCAATCAAACACCTCATGGTGACACAGCAGCTGCGAGGCTGTAAGCCAATCAGCGCACGCGGCGGTGACATTAAATGCGCGAGTGAAGCTAGTAATGAGCCACTTCTCTATTCGACGTTCTGTTTTCTGTTTCTGTCGAGTATAATAGACAATATATGTGTTGTTATCAAAAGAAGTAAGTATTTGAAGATTTTTGTATATATTTTTAATGCTATTAAGACAGAGAGAGAAAGAGTAACCAAATCAAAGAGTATAGAAGACCTATACTCTTTGACCAAATCAAAATCGAGACGAGTTCCATATTTTGGGGTGCATAAAGGTATTAGCCTACAATGTATTAAAAAAAACCTACTGTAATATATAATAATAGTGTAGCATGTTGTAGTAGTATTTGTTAGTATTAAACATTAAGGACTATTTTAGTGACAAGTAACATATTTCTAGTAACGTTAGTCCTAAAATACGTTTGATGTATAACTTACAGTTTGCATATGGCGTATTTTCACCCTCGTCATTCCAAACCATACAGAAATTAACCAAACAATTTGATTATCATGCACTTCTACTGAAGTGAGGGGAAAAAAGATAACACAAACATGAAGAGAACCACAAGATGTCGCTCGACGCCACTGTCAGACGACCGAACCACCTGCGACTCTTCCACTATATCCAAATGTGAACATAGGCATCACATACGAATATGAAATGTATTGTCCACCTTAAAAAAAAAAATATATTATATATATATATAATTCTGCAACGACATATTGCATAAACTTTTATTTGTTTATATTATTATTATATTGAATATGTAACAATTAAAAGTCTAAGACTGGTAGGTTCAATATAATTCTTTTTTCTTTTTTTTTTCAGACAAATTAAATTTCAGAACAACAGAGAAGCTCGATGATCAAAAATAAAATCTGACCGTGTGTTCAAATCATAACACACAGTGGGAAAATCTAAATGACTTGCCCCAGGTTACCGAGATGGGGGCGTGTTATATTATATTATTATTATTATTATTATATAAAATATATAATTATTCAGTTTACAATACCGGAATAAATTAAATAAAGACAGCAAGAAGCAACGACACAACGATGATACATATTCTGTAAGTTACTCACCATTTTGTAGATGCAGAATTAAATTTAAAAAAAAAAAAAAAAGGTTACGAAATCCCCACCTATACTACGTTTCCCATAATTCAACTTTGACATTGGGGGCGGGACATAGACGTAAGGAAACACACGGCCGAGACGCTCATTTGCTCAACCGCGCCTCACGATGATTGGGCGGGGATTCTCTTGTTTGGTTATTGTAAAAGAGAAAAAGTTACACAAGCGTCAGGATTTTGTAACGCACACGTTAGCTACTATTTAATTGTTGCCTCTCGTAATTGAGCCACCAGTGTCTTCTTGGCTTTACATCGGACTGAACAAACCGAGCGCTAAAACAAAGAGTTTTGATTTTTATTTACAAAGATAGAATATTCGAGCATTATTTTTAATTATACAACGACTCTAACAGCATTCGTATATGTTTGGATTACTGAAAGTGAAAATGAAATAAATACAAACAACCGGGATGCATTTTTTGATTAAATAACAGATAAAAGGCGTAACGGGTCTAGATCTAGACGGGCGCGAGGGATTTGGGTAACGTTAGTTAGTGACAAGAAGACAGAAGCGCGCGCTTAAAATATGGAGTTGAATTCAGTGATTTTGACAACTGGATCTTCGGTAGGTTTTTTCAAATTAGTAAACTATGGAGTCGGCAAACTTCCCATCCCCGAGACAGCTCAGAGGAACGTTTGGAAATGGAAAAACATCTCCACGTCTTTCGTGCACAGCCTCTTAACTGGAGTGTGGTCTGTGCTTTGGTGAGTGTCAGAATTCCCCCACATGTGCATGAAGAATGCATTACACACCCATTTATATTCCTGTTTGCACTGTTTGTTTGATGCCTTTATCAGATGCTTGAGAATTGTATCCAAGAGTAAGATCTTCCCAGCTGCCTCTTTATGTTGAACGGATGTAGTTCAAATATGGCTTTTTGATAACCAGCTCAGACGACACACGTTTACCCCAGTAATTCATGTCACTTGAAGAAATTAACGTTTGTGGTTTAAGTTAATGTGCCAACGTCCCAACATCTTACACAAATGTGGCGTATTTTCATTTTAAAAGCCATTCCCTGATTGTAAAACGTCTGTGTTTGTAGTTTTTGCATACATCCCCAGATGGCTGAGGATTTGATAGAAACATACTCCGTTTTCTCTCACGCCTTGGTATCTGTATCAATCGGTGAGTATAAAGCTTTATAATAAAAGGCTTTAACGGTGTTATTTTTGTGGCTCCTTCAGAGTGCATGTGTGTAAATATTGATACCTATGTGTTACAAACGCACTCCTGTCCTGTGCAACAGTTCCCACTCAATAACTGATGTAACTGGGTTATACTTAACAGGTGACCCTAACCTTACTGATAGATTGGGAAATCTAACGACTTTCTATGATACTTCTAGGACATATTACACCCCTACACATATTACATTATTTTAGATTGTGACTTTTTGACAATTAAGCTTATGTTGCTGAATTATATATTTTTTTAAATGTTTCCAAATGCCCCCCCCCCCCATTATTTATTTATTTTATATTATTATTATTGTTATTTTAAATTACTACTATCATCTAATATTATTTTAATATGCTATTTATTCCATTTAAACCTGCATTAATGAATCATAATGCTGTGCTCTGATGATGTTGACATGGAAAGAATTTTCTTTTTCCTCAAAATGCAGCTTAATGTTATCACAAATTCCTAAAAATATATTTTTTAGATTGGCAATGTTCATGGCATTGTACAAAAACAAAGTTGCCTGCAAAAAAAAAACTGACAAAAAGATAGATATAAAGAAGATTAAAAAGAAAATATAGAATAATGATCTACTGTATAAGCATTTTTGACATGGAACACTAAATTATGTGACAGATCTACAGCACAGCATAACAGTAATACCATGAATAAATACTAAATAACCTCTTATACTATATTAAAATAGTTTTCTTGCATTGCATAAATTGTCTGTATGTCACTCTTAAATGTTATGCAGTTGACTGCAATGTTTATTTCAACCAAAAAGTAGATAATTCCCATTCAAAATGCCAAATACCAGAAATATCTTAAATACTTTGAGGAAGCCCACATGCATTTGGCAGAAATGTTAACTATAGCTGCAGAATGAATGGCAAGCTTTATGATCCGTCCCAGGCACGAGTGCTACCCCCAAGTCACATGACTCTATTTGAATGGGCCTTTACTTTTAATATTCATATACTATTTTGCAACTGATAGCATTTTGATTTACAGAAAATGTTCTTCAGTACTGTTATCTCTGCATAATATGCCCATAAAACATTAACTGGCATGCACACCAGCCGATTTATATCGCAGCAGCTCTTCAAATTTTGGCTTGTTAAGATCTTGCTTGGGAGTCTGAGATAAACCAGCTTGTAATGTGTCTCAGTAGATAAAACATGAAGGAATAAATTACTACATTCATCATACACTTTTTTTTTTTTATTCTCCAGTAAATTGAGATATTCAGAAAATCAATATAGCAGTTAGTGTAATGTGAAGTAAACAAATGAATTCAAGAAACGGGCGTTTATATTTAAAATTTTCATCAGTACATTTATGTTAATGAGGTCTCCAATATTGAGCTTCATTTGCTGTTGATCTGCTCTAAAATGCAGTCTCCATGGAGACCCTCATATTGGGAGATGGATATAAATAGCTCTCTGAAAATGACATCTTGGTAACCAACACAATCATTGTCATGGGGTCTGTAACAGGAAAAACCTGTTGAATGATCCACTGTTGTTAGTGTTAATATGCATTTTTTGTGTTTCAGGGTACTTTATATATGACTTCTTTGATATGGTTCTCAACCAGAAAATCAGTCATTCATGGGAGCTCCTTTTCCACCATGTAGTGGTGAGTAGACACAAAGCATAGTACATATAAACTGTATTTTTGAAGAAACCCATAGCCTTAACTGCTATATGGGTCAAACATGAAACATTCTTTTTTAGGACCATTACGATTAATTTTTTTTGACAGTTAAGCATATTTTCCTCCAAATGCTCATTTGTAATGTTTCCAGATGTTTTTAAATATTTTTAATTTCTGTTAATATCATTCTCATTCTCTTATTTTACATATCACTACTTCTTGCATAGCAGACGTAAGAATTTAAATGGTTATCGTGCTTAATTTTGATGAATATAACATCATAAAATAATAGTACAATAAATAATAAGAATTAAAAGAAAGCCACTGGCTAGTTGTGAAGGAGATTGTAATGGTAAACGGCAACATCATTCCAAAAGCGCTTACTCATCTGTCTAATAAAACTACACAGACCTGATTTGGCACCTTTTCAGTGTGTTCAAATAGTTCAACCTGTCTGACCACCTTGTCTTTGTCATGTTTGTGGTTAGACATATTTTTTTGGAGAAAGGTGAGGTGTTAAGTTCAACAGAAAGTAACAGAGGTTAAGCTGCTGAAATAGATCAGATACATGAAATAAACGAGTCAATAGCGAGGCCGTTTGAGCAAATCATTTGCGTTAACTTCGTAATACAGACTATCACAGTTAGCGTATCCTGCTCTGTTGAAATGCATTGAGTTCAGTGAGCTTTTTTTATTCTTTTGAGGTTCTGTGGCGTCACCAGTTGGTAAAGTAGCCAGCTTCATTCTGTGGTTGCTGTTGTTCCCTCTTTTCTTGAGATCTCATTCAGTGAAGTGGCTGAAAGGAATATGCTGCCAGATTCTTAATGGCACTGTGAGAAACTGTCAGACCCTCTCATATTCTCCCCATCCCCATCTTCCCCACTGTTTACATCATGAGCCAAACTGTAATAAAAAGAGAAGCTTTGTTTTAGATGTCCCCAGTTTGAATGGAACGCAGCCTGTCAACAAATAAAGGCCTTTTTTGTTGTTGTTGCCAGATCAGGTTGGACTGAACGTCTTTCATGCCACACCAAAAATGCCATTATGATGCTTTCTTTTCCAAGAAATCAAAATGTCTACAGGTGAAGTGTTTGGAAAGTCTGTGCAAAGCTTTTTTTATTTATTTTTTTATTTAAAAAGATAATTGGAGCTTTAGATCATGCGAGACACATGGGTGTGGGTAGCTTGCCTCACCCTATCCAGATTGTGTTGATGCATTAATTATTCACACTATTACTCAAAATTAAAATGGGGAAGAGATTTGTTTCTTTTTCTCAGATGATTACCAAGGCATCTTTATGAAAGCAAACATATGATTACAATTCCAAATATTTAAAAAGCTAAATAAACTCCAGTCGTAAGTATCGCGTGATCCTTCAGAATCAGTTTAATTTGCTGATTTTATACTCAAGAAACATTTATTATTGCTGTCAATGTTAAAGGTTTACTCCATGCTAAAATGAACATTTTTACACCCATGTCGTTCCAAAACTATAAAAACATTGTTTGTCTTCTGAACACAATTTAAAATATTTGGGATGAAAACCGGGAGGCTTGTGGCTGTCCCATTGACTGCCAATATCATCAAGATATCATCAAAATACTCCATCTGCCATCAGTGGTTCAATCTGTGAGTGACAAGAATGTTTTTTTTTTTTTGTGCGCAAAGAAAAAAAAATGTATTCAACAATTCATCTCATCTGTGTCACTGTAGCGCTATTTTTAAAATGGAATTTTCTAAATTTTCATTTTGGGGTGGAGTAACCCTTTAAATAGATGTGCTGCTGTCTGATATTTCTGTAAGATTATAAACATCTTTGCAGTCACTTTTGATCAGTTGGAAGTGTCTTTGCTGGGGAAAATAAAATTATTTTCCTGAAATAAAGGGAGAAAGAGAGAAAAAAAACCAAATCTGTCTTACCCTAAACTTTTAAAAGTTAGTGTACATAAAAACAAGAGAAAGTCCATGCTTAGAAACCTTGTGTAATACATTTTGTGGTGGAAAAACACTGATGGTGAGGCCTACTATCAACCCAGTTGTGTTTTCATATACCAATATAGTAAGAAGCGACAACTTGTTGGTTTGGTTGGCTTGTGGGTTGTACTGCTTAGCTGTGACTTTTGCAAATGCTGAAGTTTCCAGAGGTGGTTCTGTGGAAAGTATCACACTACCCAATAACATTTTTGGCATTTGGACCACCACAACCCTCCTTCAAATCAGTTCTCAGAAACTCTGCTTCAGAGAGCAAATGTCTCTCATCCCCTGTTCATTTAGCACGATTGAGTTTGCGTCGTTAAAGCCTCAAGTCTCAGAGAGGAGGCTGATGTGATCATTGTTGTATTAGCTCACATTCATACCATGCATGCTGATGTGGAATCAATGGAAAAAATACAAAACAGTGGGGGAGTCCTACCCTTTGGCTAGAGTCTGGCATGGGTGATTGTTAGTTTGTCCTAAACACACAAGCCTGAGGTGATTGTATTTGCTCACTGACAGATTTTACTCAATAGCTGAAGTAAGGTGTGGAGTGGTTCCCTGCCAGGAAACTCAATTACAGCCCCCTGCATTTTCTGTAGAACCTGATAAGCCAGCTCTGCTGTGTTAAACCTGCAGCTTTCCCTGACTGATTCAAGCTGCTGTACTCTGGATAATGCTGTCAGTAACACGAGTGATATGAGTGGTAAACAAGTCAATTGTAGTAAGAAACAGCCCACACATATTTGATGTTCTCAAGGAGGCTGTGTTTGTAGAATAAAAGATTATTATAGCAAATTTTTTTTTCTTTTTGTGTATAGTAAAATAAATGTCCTTCTACATTTTTATGTGGCTTAATTGACTGTGATGCAGTCACTACACAGTAAGGACATTTCAGCCAACTGGTTTAGTGAATTTGGTGAGATCAATTTTTGCTTTTTATGTTTTATCACTTTTAAAGCATCATCATTACAACCAAAAGCATTCAGACAGATATTTCGGACGTCTGACACATTAAAATTTCTGGATGTCTTTTAGTTAAACATCCCCTAAGAATGAACCTGAAATTAGTCTGATTATCCTTTTGTTTTATTAATTTTTTTTCTTATTTCCTATTTTTTGTTTTTTTCTATTATTATTATTATTATTATTATTATTATTATTTAATTTTCCTCTGTGCCTTACCTGGCAGTTGTTTTGCTCTGATGAATTTTATTTTAAAAAAATCTTATTTTTAACATTTCTTTTATTGTTTTTTTCCCCATTAATATCATCATTATTATTAGTGGTAGTAATAATATTTTTTCCTCTAATATTTTACCTGGCAGAATTTTATTTATTTATTATTATTTTTCATTTTCCCCCCTTACTTCTTTACCTGGCAATTGTTTTGAACTTTGATATGAATGTGAGTGCCTTTTTCTTTCTTTAGCTTTTCCCATTTTATTTCTTTATTTCTTTTATTTATATTTTTTCCGGTCATGTCTCTTTACCTGGCAGTTTTTTTCCTTTTTTTTCCTCTGAATTTTATTTCTTTTTTAAATGTCTTTTTATCCCTCCCTCCCTTTATTTATTTATTTGTTTGTTTATTGTTTTTATTTATTTTTTTCCCCTCATGTCTCTACCTGGCAGTTGTTTTGCTCTCTGCAGCTGTTCCTGCATTATCAGTTATATAGGAAATGATAATGGAGAGTGCATACATGGACATTAGGTCAAAGGTTAACAGCAAGCTTTATTCTCTTGGAAGGGAAATGGAAAGAATAAGAAGCAGTGGAGGAATGAGAGCGAAAGAATGTGTATGAGCGAGGGAACCACTTTTGGCTCCAGACTATAGTGTACAGTACATGTGGCTGGATGCCTCCTCCTCTTGCAGCATGCATTCAGCATTTTCCAGAGACATCTGGGCCACATATGTTCATGCTATAGGACCCTTATAGAGGAGATCCCGTTGAATGCAAAACCCCTTGAAACTTCCTCTATAACCTGTAGACCCTAAGAAAACCTCTCAGTCTTTCTCTCTTCCTCATACCATAAGAAACCTCTATTTGTACTTACTCCAACAAACCACACAGAACAACATGCTGTCTGGCTCAAAACAAACCACTTAAATAAAATCTTTCCAGTAACCAAAAAAAATAGACATGCCATTTATATTCGGAGAACTTCCTGTTTATATAAATATTTTTTGAATGAAACTTCCTCAAAGTATGACGTAGCTTTATCTGCTACGTTTATTTTTCCACTGTAGTTGCAAAACATAGCTGAAGTTGATGTGAGTGACGATAGCAAACAAAGGAATGCTGCCAACCTAGAAACACTTTTCATGGTGAAGGGTTCAGTGTGTACCTTACTGAGATTAAGGCCTGAAGTCACACAGTCCTGTTCGATTTAGAGCGCCTCAATGCCTCGAGTCTGACATCCTCAACGTGCATCTGGAGCACCGCCATCGAACGGTTGCCATGGAAACCGTGTAGTCTTTGGGTGTATGAATGATGCCATGCATGGCTCCCAAATGATGAATACCAGTTTTATTTTTTTATAGGAGGGGGTTAAATGCTATTGTGCTTAAATATAGTTTGATCTTTTGTGTGGCCTTTTCAGTTTATTAGATTTTACATATCAGTAGTGACTTGGTTTATTTTTGTTCTTGTCCAGTTGCCGAAAGGTGATCGAGCTGTCTTTGTTTATTTTGGTTTAACATACTTGGACTCATACTTGGACTTGGAATATTTTAGGAAAGTAGGGTCTAGAACATGTTTTGGATATAACAGCCTAATGTTGGGAACAAATACATCCAAAATGCAATGTTGTAAGAGGAAATTTTTTTTCTCAGTGACATTTAATTTCCAAATTAGCACATTAATGCAGGTGATACATTTTTCCATTTTAATGGCATTTAAAAAAAAAATATGCAGACAATTTGCTTCCCTACTCACAACTGTTGCTTCTCTTTTCTTTTTTATTTATTTATTTTTTGACAAGAATTGCATTTATTGAGACGCAGAAGGTCTTTACGAACAAATGTCATACAGTCAAAAAAAAGAAATTATATCAAATATTAAAGTTACTGTATATACGTTGTTTCTAAATTAATTTTAAAAAAATGAATGTGAAATTATTGCGATTTTAAAATATATTTAAATGTTAGGTGGGATTAACATTTAAATGTGTGATTAATTAGTGGGTTTTTTTTTTTTTTAATGACAGTACTTGTTTGTTTATTTGGTGGGACAAGGATGCATTAAATTGATTGAAAGTGGCATTAATGTTAAAGAAGATTTCTATTTAAATAAATGCTGTTTTTAATCTTTCTATTGGGGAATCCTAAAAATGTAGCATGGTTTCCACAAAAGGATCATCTGACACTGCAGACTGGAGTAATGATGCTAAAAATGTAGCTTTGCCATCACAGGAATCCAAATAGAAAACAGTTGTTTTAAATTACAATAATATTTCACAACATTACTGCATTACTGGGCGGTCGTGGCCTAATGGATAGGGAGTTGGGCTTGTAACCCAAAGGTCGCCGGTTCGAGTCCCAGGTCCGGCAG
>JAUCMS010000025.1:9662848-9685628 GCA_032357445.1 Enteromius radiatus | reverse complement strand
TATACAAATATATTATGTAAAGAAAAACTTTTATTTTGGATGCGATTAATCGCGATTAATCATTGCCCAGAACTAGTTAGAACGCAATTAGGTGCATCTACTCTGCACTATTATAGTTTTAATGTTTTATTACTCATTTATGATTCGGTACTAGTTAGTCACCAAGACACCGAATTCTCCTGTCAGTGACTAACCAGAAAATCTTCATAAATATTTCAAATCATTCATCATATGTTGTAAACAAATGTTTTTAAATCAAATCATGTCATGGAGTAGAACAAAGGGGCAGAGGAACAAGGCTCCTAATTATATCTCATTTCAAAATATCCATTCTCCTCATTTGTCATTTGTTATGCCCTGTCTATTCTCTCATATGCTCTGGTAAAATCTGAATAATCAGTTCTCTACTCATGTTCTCCACTAAAGTTTGCGTTTAGCTAACAAACCTCTCGAAGCAAGTCTAATTTACAATAACGCAACAAGAACTCCCCAATTAAATGATCAGGCCAGAAGGGTCAACATCCCTGCATGAACTCAAACAAACATTTCTGCAAACCTGATCATAAATGCACAGACTGGCCATTAGCTTTTAATACTTTCTCACATGATGTAATAAGTGGTGCTTGGAGCTTAAGGGTTTTAAAACTGGAAAACGGCATACAGTGCGGACCAAGGACTATTGACAGGGGAATTAAATGGCTTGATGCCAAGGGCTGGTAGGCTGCTGTAGACCATTGCCAGATGAGTTGGGGGGCTTTTTGTAGGACATTTGAGGGTTATTCATTATTTAGTCCTCATGGTTGAAAGATTGATGAAGAACACGCCTTCCTTTCCTGCTAAGTCCCAAGAACAGAAGTGTAAATTATTCAAAGAAGCGAGAGAGAGAAAGAGAGGTAAAAGAAAGCCAAGGAGGAGGGAGAGCAGAGTAACCCCTAGCAGATGTTTGTACAAGACCCTCCAGCATCCAACAAGTCTACATGTGGACCCTTCTGGCTCTCCAGTTAGACAGACAGGGAACAGACAACAGTCTGGACCCTGCATACCCATGCCTGCACTCAAAATGTTTCTTACCCATCACTGGATGCCAGTCCCAATGGTGAAGCTCAAGATATCCAAAAGTTCAACATTACAAAGCAGGAGTTGAGGGTAAGGGAATGGCCTCTGGGGAGGATAACTGAGTAGGGACCATGCTTGGCTTAAAAAAAGCATGCAGTTTGTAGTACGCATACATTATGTATGAGGCATCATGCATAAAAAAGAAGAAAACCATGTTTGTGATGTTAGTTGTCATGCCCGGAAGTGTGATGCAGTATCAACATGATGCTTCTAGTCTTTTCCCGGATCGAAAGATTTATAATACAGAATATTCTTGAATATATCTCGAAAATGACTGCATGTATACTGCATCATCTTCCTGCGAGGGCAAAGGAGAATTCAAATATGTTAACGTAAGTTCAAACGTTAACTCCTCACATCTTGTTCTTTCGTTTCTGATACTTAGTCACCATGTCTTGTAAACTGGAGGTGGGAGGGAAATGAGACACAAACATAAGAAAAACAAGAAGTAGAAATAAGTGAGTTTCAAATGGAAAAATAAAGAACAATGGATGTAAGAAAATAAAAATAAGTCACAGTCTTAAAAACACAGCTTGTGATTGAATATTCATCGTGTCTGCTGTAAAGGTTTCTAGCGCTACATATTGCTCAAGATGTTTACCCACAATTCTAACCTTTGCTGACTTCTGTAACCCCTGCGAAGTACGAGTGTGGTGCTATTTACTGTTATTTGGGTGACTGGAATTCTTCTACGCACATAAACGAGCAAATAAACACAGCTCTGCGCAGCAAGGCGCAGGTCACTGAGAGAAGCGGAGCAGCGCAGAATGAGGCTGAACGGAGATGACTTCCTCTGACTGATGAGGCCAAGTACATAAAAAAGGAGCTCCAAATTATGTGCGGCAGTTTTCGAGGCATAAATATTTAAGAGAGTGTGAATAAGAGATGACTGAGACTGAGACTGGCTCGTTGATTGCCTTCTCCAAAAGCTCAGTGAACAGTGCATTCATCCATCTCTCTTTTTCAATCTCTTTTTTTTACCCACTTATACACATGGAGAAGCTCTCTTGAGGTATGTATTAAATAAAGAGTCCTTAAAGCAGCGAATGTTACCTGTTGATGAGATCTTCATTGTCATCGCTCTCCATCTCATCCTCGATAGCAGCCTGGAGGTCTCCGATCCTCTTGAAGGCCAGCTTGAGATCTGCCTGGAGACTCTGGTTGGCCGCTTCCAAACTCTCAATATCCATTTCCTGAAGAGATAGAGTTACATTTCAGTCTCAATAAGAGACACTTTTGCTATGGTCATCTAACATTGATTTAAAAGGTATTATTGAAACAAAGTAATAGTTTAAAAACACTATCAAAGGTAATCTTTTATAAACCTTAAAGTAAAAATATTTTTTCCCCCACGGTACATCAGTGTTTCAGTGTTGTGTTACAATTAACTAAAATATCAAAAAGCTGGAAAAAAAAAGATTTATATATATCTTAATGTGTCAGATTTTATATATATATATATATATATATATAGTAAACAATAAACGTTTTAGTGAAATTGCTAATAGTAATGCAAAAAAAATTTATTAATTAAAACTAAATAGAAATATAAAAAAATATCAAAATAAACTATAATGTGATGCCTAAATTGATTTGTAATATTTAAAACAACGCTTTTAGACAAAATCTAATAGAAGATGTAATTCTGATTAGCCATTTATTGATTATTGGCCAAAATAATGATATGAAAAATTATTATGAAAAATAATATAATAACAGTATTAACCATAATTTTTTATATTAATGCATCCATAGTAAATCATGATTTATTTATTTAATTGTTTATTTCTAAATATTCCGTTTACATCATAAACTCAGTTCAACCGAACGCATCTATCAAATGTAATAATTTGTGCATTTGTACTATTATTTCCTATATCTGAATTGACAGTCAAATTCTGCATTCACCAATCATGGTAGCCATGGCCAAAAGCATTCATTTTTGACCCTGTTCTGCGAGGCGCTATTGTTGATGGACTCTGTTACCATTCATCCCAAAAGAGTTCAGGTCTGAAATTTATGAAGGTCAATCAATTTCTTTCTTACCACCAGATTTAGAAAAAAACTTTTCTTTATGGACCTTACATCATGCTGGAAGAGAAAAGAGCCTCGTTTCCAAAATGTTCCACATCATTTTTTAGTTATCATTTCTTTTCCTTATGTAATTTCCAACCTTGAATATAAAAGAAGATATTTTGAGAAAAAGTAAATTTTTTGTCCATACAATAGACGTCAACAGGCTTTAATGTTCCTAACATTCCTCAAAATATCTTCTTTATGCTTTGCAGAAGAAAGAAGTCAAACTGGTTAGGAATGACATGAGGTTGAGTAAATAAAACACAGAATATTATTCCAGAAAAGTTTTTTGGGTGCACTATCCCTTCAAGACACTTCAGACTGAGAACGTCAGTGAAGCAGAACAGAAGCAGGCTTCTCACCAGCTCGTGTTTCTTGCGGCTGGCTTCCGCTTCCTTCTTGGCCAGTTCGGCCATCTCCTCCTTGACGTCTCGGATCTGCCTCAGGAGACGCTTGTTCTGCTCTTTCTCCCGGTTCTCGCTGGCACTGCGCTGGTCTCGTTCCTCAGTCAACTTCTCAAGATTGTCTTTCAGCCTCGCTACAAGACTCTGCAGAAGATGCAATCATTTATTTAACATGGTATACGGAGAAATAACACGCACCATCGCTTAAGTGTTTCTGGACACACTGTTGTTGTTTACAAAATCCTGCAAGTCTAGCGCTGAAATATGCAAGATTGTCAAGCTATCCATATGGTGTGAAACTCCAAATAACTTCCACAGCAACTTTTCTGTGATTTTTCACACCGAAGGTGGGCTGCGCTGGCATCCAAACAGCAAAATATCTACAGATTAGGAAAACAGACATTCTTTACAGCTTCGGATGGACATGGTTTAAACAAGCTGCCTCTAGAGATAACATTGCCCAAGCCTGAACTGAGCAATACATCCAACAAATCAGTAATAATAGCGTTTTTAAATCGCTTCTGTTGACAGATTTTGCTGTGGGCGCAGTAGACGTTTGTAATTTGTGCAGAGTGCCAATTGTAATTCTGCAGGTTAGCGGGAGCACCCAACAGAGATGAATGATGAAGAGGACTGGCTGTTGGAAAATGTCACTTAAGGAGCAAAAAAAAAAAAAAAAACCCATCAAATCAAACAAAACAAAACGCTGAAATAATGTGCATTAGAGGAAACACATTAATTACACTACATTACTACTAAACAATGACCTCCAGCAACATAAAATATCACACATGAAATGAAATGTACATTTCCTCTTTAAAAGATAGACACGCCGTTAATTGGAAAAACACAGAGGGGGTTGGAAAAAATATCCACATTCAATTCATAGCAACCTTTTTTTTGGTTAAACACTTTTAGTACAAGGGTTAAAGGTCTATAGCATGGACCAACAAGGAAGGACTGGTGGGTGTGTAGATTAATTTCAGTCTTATCTGACACTTCAATGCCTGCACACTGACCTTTTGACACTTCCAGCAGCCCACATAAAAAAACATGCATTGTGCCAACTTACCTCCAAGCGTTTGACCTGTGTCTTCTCGAACTCCAGCTTGGTCTCCAGCTCACGGATCTTGGCCTCCTGCCGGCTGACCAGAGACTTGTCCACCATGGACTGCTCTTGGAACTCTAGCTGACTCTGCAGGGCTGTGAGCTGCCAAACACACAGATACGGTGTGAGAATTCACACAAATACACTGAGAAAGGACAGCGATCTGTATTTCATGGAAAAACTGAACATAACTATTACTTGCTGAGAAATGGCTCAAAGAGACAAAGCCCTCACCACCACGGGGTGTCTTTAACAAGGCCTACCTGGTTTATCAGTCTTTAAAATGGCTCTGCTGCTCTACATTGAGTGATAAGTCTAACCCAGTTCAGACCAGAATTGAGGTTCTGATACTTGCTCAATTACACTGGCCTCAAATGTATTATTCAAACCCCATCACTGTGCCATGTCTGCATATAGCCGTTTTAAAGAGTGAACATATTCTGTGCTGGGAATAATAATTTTTCTGAATACACAGTTGGCCAGTTAGAGTTGGTGAGCAAATTACTCAACTTTGAGTTTGGTGAGGAGGAAACAAACTGTTCCCTACAGTATAAGACAATAAAATTGCAGAGTCAAGAACGGAAGACTGATTCTATAATTAAGGACCTAAAAACAGAGAGGAGGAGACTAAGTCTATTACTAAAAAGTCAAATGCTGAGGGGCGGAGTCTGTTAATATAATTAAAGATTCATATTCTGAGGGAGTTTAATCTAATTCTATCATTAAAGAGTCAGCGGTTGAGATGGTTGGAGTCTGAGACAACCTTTAAAGAAAAAAAGTCAAATGCTAAGGGGGCGGGGTCTGATCATATAACTAAAGATTCAAATGCTGAGGGGGTGGAGTCTGATCATATCACTGATGAGTCAAAGTCTTTTCTGATTATTGTAGAGTCAAACACTGAGGGGGCGGAGTCTGTTCCCATAATTGTAGAATCAAATACTCAGGGGCGGAGTCTGTTCATATCATTAAAGATTCAAATGTGAAGTTTGATTCTATCATTATAGAGTCCATTTGACTGCTGAGTGCGGTGGTGTTTGATCTCATCTTTGAAGAGTCAAATACTGAAAGGGGTGGAATCTGATTCTATTATTAAAGTCAAATGGTGAGGAGCAGAGTTTGTTTCACCATTAAAAAGTAAAATGCTAAGAGGGCGGAGTCTGATTATATAATTAAAGATTCAAATGGTGTAGGTGTATACACCTAATAGGTGTGTTCGACTTGCAGCGACTGTGTATGACATCAAGGTACCGCAAGAGTGATTATAAAGAACATATGAAACCATCAGCTGTCAAATGCTCTCATGGTACTTTGATGTCATACCAATTGGTCGCTGCAGCTCCGCTTCAAAACAAACACACCTAATGTTGAAAGGGGAGGAGTGTGATCCTGTCATCAAATAGTCGAAAGACATAAGCTTACCTTAAAACAAAACAAAAGCTGAAATTTTTTAGTTTTTAATTTTATTTTTTTATTTAATTAAGTAGCCTTAGGATGCACTTTGAGAATGGACTTGGTGAATATGCATTTCTGTATGGATGCCAAAGTGAATTCACCTTCTCCTGGACGTCCTGTTTCTCCTTCATTGCCTCCTCCAGCTGGGCCTGCAGGTCACTGATCTGGGCCAGGTTCTGTGAGGACTGCACAAGAAAAGACCGCAGAGAGGTCAGAGTCTTCTACACTTCACAGGACAACCTGAACCTACAGTCCCTTCATATTATTCCATTTAAAGTGATCTGAAAGTCTATTGTTATGCAATATAAATGATATATTTAATGGTGCAAATTTTCTTTATGCATGAAATATTCAAATGACTGAAATAAAAGATCAGTTGTGGTAAATTGTTTTGTAAAGGTAGACCAGCAAGTAAAGAACATACCAGAGAAGTGGGAAAAGTGGGAAATATACACTATGATCATATGTTATTTTGGTGATATATCTTACAGCACACTGCAAACCATTTAGCTCCTGACAGACAAGCAATCTTATGGTCTGTTAATGACATCTCAGAGAAAAACAGCACCAATAAATGACACGTTAACAGAAGCATGAGTGAAATGAAGCGGAGAGAGTTATCTACAAGACTGTCTGAATGTCTCAAGTATGATTGCGACTGTGTTTTAAAACCTGCGCTGTGTTCCCATAAATGAGCCATAGAGCTGGTGAAGTAAACCCAGGGGAATAAGGCTGTTCCAATGGAAAGGATCTGTTTACTTAGGGTCTGTGGAGACACATCACTCATCTCTACATCGCTGCAATAGCAGCATGCTGCATTTAAAACACTCTTAATGACAATCAGCCCACACAATACACACGACAATCACTGTAGTGACACCTTCGCACTGGCACGAGCGACCAATCAAAAAGAGAAATACAAAGTGGTCCATCTGAGCACACTAAATAATGCTGTCAATTTCATTTGCATGATGGAAACATGTTGCCGAGAAACAGCAATGAATCATACTGGAAATATATGCCGAAATAATGTAGCACGCAATATGCACAGTGTCAAAAATATATAATCAAAAACGACAGCACAATTGTAAATAAAAATGCTTTTTAGGCCTGTTTCACACTGCACTTCAAAAAGCTCTCTGCTTGCTGTGAAGGCTGTAACCTGTGAAATATAGCTTTATGATACATTTGCAGTGTGAAACATGGCGCTCTCGCTCTCTCTCTATATATATATATGCCTCTCTATGTATGTATGCATATATCTACGTATGTATGTGTGACCCTGAACAAGTCATTTTTTGTAATTAAAAGAAATAAACTTTCTGGAATGTGAGGGTGCAAAAAAATCTAAATATTAAGAAAATTGTCTAATATATATATATATATATATATATATACACAATTTAATTTAATTGGATGTATCCTTTTTTAAATAACATTGTATTCATAGTGAATATTTAGGATACCAAAAAAATAAACATGTACTCTGTGTGCGATGATGACAGAGAGGGTCTATATAGAGATCTGACAGGCATGAGTGCCTGAGAGAGTTACCTGGGCAACAGCGGCTTTGTGTTTCTTCATGAGTTCGTTCATGTCCTCCTGATCCTCCTCCATGCGAGACTGCAGGTCATTCTTCTCCCTCTGCAATCGACTCAGCTGCTCCTCAAGCTACACGCAAATCAAACAAAAGCATAAGACAAACACAAAAATGACTGCAAACTGAAACAACAAATGTCTGAGAAACAGAAAACAATCAATCTGATTGAAATGCTTGATGTTTTGGGAGGTCCCAAGTTTATGCATCAGGAACAGATTGTTTTCCAGAAAGTGTTTTTAGCAATTTGCATTGATACAGACAGCAGCAAATAGGCCACAAACTCAACCGCAGTGAGACTCAAACCTCTGCCCTCTGCATGTCAGGAACATACGCATCTAACCGCTCTGACTTCAGCAACTGAAAGCCCAGCTCCTTTAATTCCTTAAAGAGATCATCTTCCTGTCACCCCGCCACCAAACAGAAGCTTCTTGTATTGTATAAATCCCTGAGAACACAGCACCGTCTCCCAATTAGAGATGAACACTTCACTGCCTTCTCTGTCAAACAGTATCAGAGGTCTAATTCCATTCAATAATAATTACTTCAACAATACAGGCAGCTAATCTCTGAGGAGTCATTTTCAAATGTATTCATAAAAAGCAAAACAAATGTAGACGTCGCACATTACTTATGAATTAGTGAGCATAAAAGTAAGAAAATTACATTATTTTGTAAAAACATCCTCATGACGGCAGTTTCTTTCCCACTTTCAATCTCTTTAACAAATCAAGACAACTGAATTACGACGAAAGGGATGATATTCTGCACTTGTTAAAATTTCTAAACAGTAGTGTACATTCTTATGCCATTTTTATGATAGTGTTCTTGTGGTTATGGCATCAATATTACGATGATTTCTCAATAATCACATTTTTTGTTTTCATAAATGGCTTTGCAGGATTATGTCTACATAGTACTGATAAAAATCAAGTTTTCAGATTTCTCTTTTAACACTAGATGCTGCTAAAAGATATTCCCTATTGTCTGTACTGTTCTGTTTCACACCTTTAAACTCTGTCTGGCAGGTGTATTGTCTCAAACCTATGTGCCACCTTCAAATCCTCCAGTGGAAATCTATGAGCTCCCGGGGTGGGGGGTGTCAGACAGACCTGAAGCTAATCACACAGTGATCATGACCAGCCCATTTATCATGGCCTTGCTAATCAATATGACAATATTTAAAAGAGAGAGAGGTTTAGCAATACCCACAAAAAAATAAACGCTCTGCGCCAAAACAATGCTTCAGCCTGGCTGGCGCTTTATAGAAAATTAAAATGTTCACTGCACCCTTCTGTCAGAGTGTCTCTTGCTCCAGAGAGCTGAGCAAATATGACAGGCGGCGATGACTATGAAAAAAAAAATAGAAAACAATATGGAGACAGCGTCAAGGGAACAGCATCTGCAGAATTTGGCTGCATCCTGATATCACTTCATAATACGCTACAGCGAGGACACAATTACACCATTTTCTCCGCGCTGAAATAATACTGAATCAATGACAGAATTATTAAAGTGTAATACATTTCACGCAGATACATCCTGTTCAAATTAGAGCCGACATCGGGAACGTGCCATTATGGGCGGAAATCATTTCCCCATGCTTAATAATTGAAATGACATCCTGGCTGCCACCTATTGTGAATGAAGACAGGTGGTGTCCTTTGTCTCTGTGTGTGAGACGACTCTAATGTAAAAAAAAAAACACAACTTTTGTTCTTTTTCAAGCATAGGCAGACTTACCGCCTGCTTGGATTTAGATATGTCATCCATTTGAACATGGAGGTCCTCGATCTCCACTTCCATTGACTTTCGGGCTTTGACGGCAGCAGCACACGTGAACTCTGATTCCTCGAGCTGTGAAGAGCACAAACAGATTAATAAACTGTATGTTATATGATGTGTTAACTACAGAAGCCAGGGGAAGAAGGGAAGAACAGACCTGGTTCTTGAGCTGAGCGATCTCTCTCTTGCTGGGAGCGTTGTTCTTCAGGTGATCCAGCATGATCTGGGCATCAGCCAGCAAGGCCTTTGTGCGCTTCAGGTCTTTCCTCAGACGCTTTTCTGCCTCCACATCTCTGTGGCTCACCTGAAAATTTTACATATCAGTTATATATAAATATACCCTTTAAATGCAAACAACTGTTTCTTTAAACAAAATGCAGAAACCAGTTACACAAATATTGTTCGTTAATATAGGAAAAGTAGGTAAACACCAATTTTTCTTTTTTCTTTTTTTATTTTTTGCAGCTGAAAGTAGCAATTACCCTAGTGGATAAACAACAAAATAACATTATTTACATGATTTGCTTTTCTAGTCCTAAACTAGACTTTGGGGATGATTTGGATTTAACCCAAAAAAAAAAGTGTAAAATGAGTCATTAACATTTTTGGTCCATGATTTACAGAAAGCGGTTACATTTTAACTGTGTATTCAGCTCTGTTTAGAAGTCTGGGGTTTTTTTCTGTTTCTGAAAGAAGTCTATTATGCTCATCAGAGTGGCAAACAAATATATATATATATATATATATATATATATATATATATAGAAAATCCCTCAAAGATTATATAATTATTTTATATACATTTTTAATTGGATTCTTTCTATTATAAATATTAAGTTTGAAAGAATTAAGTACATGTCTGAAATAGAAATCCTTTATAACATTATAAATGTCTCTACTGTCACTTTTGATTATTTTAATGCACCCTTGTTAAATAAAAGTATTATCTTTAAATGATATAAACATTACTGTGTATTATCTTTAGATATATCTTATTATCTATAAGATCATCTAATCATTTAATATACATTTTAAATGGGATTCTTTCTATTGTTATAAATATTACGTTTAGAAGTATTAAATACATGTCTGAAATATGAACCCTTTTTAACATCATTGCACAGACCACACTTTTTAATATTTGCTCTTTATTTGACTAACTCTCTATTCTACTTCTATTTTTTTATCTTGCTTCTTTTAGACTTGCACTCTATTCATTTACTAACTACTTGTTAGCAAAACTAAAACTTCTCTATTCTTTTTTGTATTCTTTGTTTCCTTTTTATTTATTATACAATTAACAAAAACCTTGCTATGTATACTTCATTCAGACTTGTCATAGAACTTGCATATCGTTGCCCTTTAGTTGATTTTGATAGCTTTCATTGCCCTCATTTGACTAAAAAGCAATTGCTAAATCTACTAAATGTAAATGTGGTACAGTATAAATAGTATATAGTGAGTTGAGTGCTGTACCTGGTCTTGAGCGCTCATCAGCTTGGCCTCCAGGTCCCTTCTCTCCCGCAAGACCTTCTGCTTCTCTTCATACTCCTCCTCCAGCTGCACCTCCATTTGCTTGAGCTGCTCACACACACACACAAGCATATTAACAGAACATCATGGAGGGCTTTGTGAAGTAGGTTTGCCCTGAAGAGTCAATCCAATTACATACCACCATTCTAGACATATAAACGCATTCCTTAAATGTGTCTTTAGATGCTTCTGAGCACCTTTGAGTGTCAATCAAGGGACTCGGTTGTGAGAAAGAAGGGTAATTATGGGATGCACTGTACTGGCGGCTTGATTGGTTAAGTGGAGAGGAGGGAAAGGTGAACTATACGTGAGGAAAACAAAATAGCAACCCCCATGAATTATACATCAAAACAAAACTCAACGAGTTCAGCTTATCTGCACCTCCGCGGCAAAGACACTCCACAAATGTGAAAGCTGCTATCTGCAACAAGAGCTGCGCTGAACAACGCTGAATGGAAATTCGTATTCAACACAAGGCCGAATACGTCTTGTTTATTTATGTTGTACAGGAGTTGCAACGAGCTCTGCATAAGAACTGAACATCAGCAATTAAAACGTTATAAACTGAACCGACCTGAACTTATAAAACTAGTTGCAGAGTATTCCAAGCATGTTTTAGTGGTGTTAGCTGGGGACTTGTACATGTATATGAGAGTGTATGCAAACAAACTTAATTTGGATGTGATTTATCGGTTTGACAGCACTAATAATAACAACAGCAAACTTTGTTAATATACAGTAGTAATGCATTACTTAACATTCCAGTAAAACATTTAACTTTATACTTTAACTTTATACTAATACACGTTACCTCATATTAATATTAATTAGTATAATAAATTACTACTACTACTTCTACTATTATTATTAATATTTTTTTGTCTACAAACAGCTCAACAAAATTAGTTTAACATGAAGACTGAAATGTAACTATATTACTACATTAATATTTTAATTCAAACATACAATGAAGCTAACATACCATAGGTTTCTAATGATTATCAGCGGTTATTGTTGTATAACAGCTGCTTGACTGTATCATACCTTCTTGCTGCAGGATTGTCTGATCTCCTCCACCTCGTCGTCTTTGCTCTCAATCTCTTTCGAATGCGTCTGTCTCAGTCTCTCCATCTCCATCTCCAGACGGAGCTTGGCCTGCAGGTCACAATATCAACAGCTCAGTGAATACAAATCCACACCTTCTGCATGCATTGAAATCCAGCAGAACAGGCTCTATATGCATACAGATGCATATGCAAAATATCCCTGTCGCACAGGCCAATAAAACGCTTTGTAATTACTATTATAATGTATGCAGAATGCGAATATTGACAGTTTCTTCATACCGACACATCAGCTGAATTTACATGAATTAGCATATTACGCATGACAGGTGAAAAGTGTGCGCATGGAGAATGTGCATCATTTCAAGAAATAATACATTAAACATCAGGCAGCTCAATACAATGTATATTCTTATTCTCATGACATGATGTACAGCTGGTTGGACTGTGGTGTGTGTGCATGTACTTCTTACACAAAGTTTGAAAACAAAAAAGTTCGCAAAAATTAGTCATATAATTATATTCTCGCCAAGATTAAAAAATGCGATAGTGTGTTCGATCACCTGCTCCAGCATCTGAATGGTTCCAGCCTGTTCGTCAAGCTCTTCTTCTTGATCTTTGACCTTTGCCTCAAGGTCACGAAGCTGCTTTTTAACCTTGGCCAGTGATGCCTCGTCCTTCGTCTCCTGTGAGTTCAGATCTTGAAGCTCTGCCTCCATTTGCTCGAGCTTCAGATTGACAGCACATATCTCCAGATCCTTATCCTGAGAGAGCAGAGAAAAACTCATTTAGAACAACACAGTCTGTCTTCAGCACACACAGACACAAGTACGTCACAGCCAAGAAAATCTGTAAGTGCGAGACAACAAAGACGGATGATATAAGAGAGGTTGCTGACCTCCAGTTGTTGCCTGAGACTGAACACTTCCCCGGTCAGCATGTCTTTCTCTCTGCTCAGTTTCTCCCGCTGACTCTTCTCTCTCTGCACCTCCTCTTGAGCCTGAGTCTGCTCTGAGTCAAATCTGCATACACACAAAAAAAAAAAAAAAAAAAAAAACACATACCATCAACAAACTTTATCTATAAAAATTTAAATAAAGGAAACAATGGTACAAAGGTGCTTTCCAGAGGCTTTACTCTGTCTGTTCCGATGTGGTGGAATGAGCTGCCATATTTCACCTGATCTGCTGAGACCAAATAAATCCCAAATAAATTCTACAAGCACATAGGCTTTCATATAATGCTAAATATGAAAAAAAATTCTCTACCTAATTCTTCAGCACGGAATGTAAGCCTACAGATGAGACTTCCAGTTCATGGACATAACAATACGCATTAAAACATTCAGTAAATGATAAACTGTTTGCACTACAAACCAGTGTGTTCAAGATAATTCCTTAAAATAATATTGCAAGACACACCAATTTGCAATATCAAGCAGCAAAATTTGTGATTTTATGCAGCTAAAAATAGCTTGAAGCAAATGAGACCAGAAGCAAGATCATGGGTAGAATAAGGTGGATAAACAATCAACACTTCGCTAAAGACGCATCCCCCTTAGTTACTGTTGCTATGTCCAACAAGCCACGGGGCTCTCACACCACACATCATGTAAAAATACATCGCAGAGACAGAAAAGCTTACTTTTTGAGTAAAATAAAGTCTCAGCTTTCATATTTTGTTTATTTTAGGAAAATTCTAAAGGAGAAATACCATTTTGTGGCTCTTTGATGTGCCTAGACTTGAACTGTTAATCTCTTCCACTTTACTAGTTATAAGCATGAAATACACAGAAATGAACATCACAAGGTATCTTGTTTCATGTATCTTGGAAAGATGTTAATACACAAAAGCTTAGCTAAGTCAATTGACTTAAATCTACTTTCCTGTCTGGTTTATCAGACAAAATGGCAAACTTGCTGTTATGATTGGTCAGATCACTTGTCAATCAAACTCCTGGCAAAAGTCCATTAGCATAAAACCACAGGGAACTTATCCTTTACTTGTTTATTTTTTCTGTGGAGCAAAATTATGATATTTTGGTAAGCAAAACATATTTTTTTTCAGGGAGCAAAGCAAATATTGGTTAAAGTAATAAAAACCCACAACCCACTTTAAAATTAAACGTAAAAGAAAAAAAGTTTTGTTAGGTATGACAGTTATCGTCTATGACAGTATGGAATAGTTTATCTATTTCCACCATTAATAAAAATGTATTTCAAACAAGTTGCTGCCATTAAATTGTATTTCGTGAATATCATTCCTCCCTAGTCTTTATACTTCAGTATTTGTCATTGAAAACCTGTATTAGTTGACCACTAGTCGAAATATACACAACAAAACTAAAGCAATTTCCTTTATCTTGAATCACTTATCTCTCTAATCAAAGCACAAGTTTAATGTGCCTGAAATACACAAAAAGATTTAACAAAAACATGATACAAAACAATAAAAAAATAACATACCTGCTTTTCCTTAAATAACCAAGCATACCGGAGAGTTGAGAAACTAAAACTCATCTAAGCTTTACAGTATTGTGTGTGACGTGTGTGTCAGGAGGGGTATTAGGAAAAAGCGTTCTGATTGGGTTAACTTGTAAGTGGGCAACAATGAGCGAGGAGGGGAGGGGGGCGGATTGTGACGCTTTGGGGCAAATCTGTTCATTCTTTTCCTCTTTTCCTAGTTCTCCACCCCCTTCTCTCCGAGGCCCTGTTATGATCCCATAAATGAGCCTTATGCAACTCTTTGTGTTAATCCAAGCCCCACAGAGAGATGAAGGACCGCTCTCCTTGCCCTCCCCCATCCCTCCTACTGGCTAAATCTGCCATCACCCTGAGCCTCGGGCCGATCATTTCATTTAGAGTGGACTTTCACACATCCCCTCCGCAGTGACAGGCACTGCCTCCGCCTGTTTACTCAAGAGTCTAAAGAGGCTTAGCTGCAGCACCTTCACACACCACCATCACTCTGTTTATAGCCTTCTGCTCTGAGTAATGACAGACTTACAGATTTCATTTTCAGATGCTTGTTACTGAGGCACTGGTGGACTACTCTTAAGGCTTGGATGGAAACTGTAGCGTTTTTATAATCATTCTAATTCTATGAGAATAGTGTTTTCCACACCACAACAATAACAATAATTGCACAGAAAAATAATGTTGTTGGAATTTTTTAGCACAATTATCCCATATGTATCAAAGGCCAAGGAGAATCTAAAAAAAAAAAAAAAAGGATTTCTCTTTGGGTGGGAACATTCAAGCATCAAAATAGCTTGCTGCATCATGAAATATCCATTTCTTCACTCGTTAATAAATCTTTATCTAGTCTGACTCACTTGCGTTGTTTCTTCTCCAGGTCGTGGTTGCGGCTCTGCTGCCCCTCCAGGTGCAGTTTGGTGTCCTGCAGCTCGGCTGTCAGTCTCTGGCATTTCTTCTTCAGCTGCTGCGCCACGCGCTGCACCTCTTCATTGTCTGCCTGCAGGTCTGTCAGCTAAACACACAGTTTCTCAGTGAGTCTGTACAGGTGGATCTGTCCATCCACTGTGTGACTTGTCTAGATGTATGAGTTTCAGCTAATACATTCAAGCTTGAGACATTACATGCTGTTGTGTTGGACCACACTGACAATATGAGTCAACTCTGAGTCTTTACGACATGTGGGTTAGTTTGGTAGAATAAAGTCAGAAGGGATTGCAGAGTAGGGATACGGATTTCCACAACTAACCGAACATAATGATACAAAAAAACCAAATATCTGATATCATGTGTGACCCTGGACCACAAAAAACTAAACTGAGATTTAAACATCATCTCAAAGCTTAATAAATAAGCTTTCCACTGATGTATGGTTTGTTAGGATAGGACACTATTTTGGCTGAGATACAACTATTTGGATATCTGGAATCTGAAGGTGCAAAAAAAAAATCTAAATATTGAAAAAATTGCCTTTAAAGTTGCCTTGTTGGCTATTGCTACAAATATACTTGTGCTGATTAACTTTGACCTGGATTTTGTGGTCCAGGCTCACATATGAAACCTATATTGTGTACCAGACTAGAGCTGTCAGCGTCTGAGTGTGTAAAAGTGTTATTTGCTTGCTCAAGTCATCCTTACCTTTCTCTCCAGCTGCCTCTTGTTTTGTTGCTCCACCTCTAGTTTGTCATCAAACTCTTGCTGGAGTCTCTTCTTGGTAAACTCAATCTCTCTGATGGCTCTCTCATACTTGAGCCTCCATTCTCCTCCTAAAAGCACAGTCAGTGATGATTATGGCCTCACAATTCATTGCGTGATGGCCTTGTGTGATTACGCAAATGCAAAAGGCTGTTATTTAATTAAATAAATATGCCGGTGCTTCAAAGCCAAGTGGCTTTGCTCTCTTTTGTCTGCTGCACATAGTCCAAGTACTCCCTCTCAACCGATTCAGTGCACTTGTAGTTTGTGGTGCAATTTGAGATGTCAGATGTCTGTCATAAAGCAGTTAAATCATATTATTTGGAATCATAATTGCAATATGATTTGTCGAGATGAAACACAGTGAGCCAGACTGTCCACGGTCATCCCCTAAAGAGAGCCAAGGTTTAAACTATGGACCCCTGCCAGAGAATTTTCACTCCAATCCTATTGATCACAGCTCATACAAAATCCCATTCTGTGAATCTGACAGAAATCTAACAAACTGGCAAAAAATGCAAATATACACAACTTAATAAATCAAAGCTGAAAAATGAAAAAGGTGGCCAATCCACGTCACCAATAGAGAATGTAAATGCTGGAAAGGGAATAAATCAAATGTTCGTGGATTAGCTGTAAGCCTTAGAGATCAGCTGTGTGACACAGAGGTGAGAACAAGCCGTCACTGGTCTGACACATGCATTAAAATGAGCTCAGTTCATAACAGCAGTGATTCTGAGAACAGGACTACTGAGTTTGATCGCGGTCAGGCGTTCATAGACAACAATATGAGAAGAAATAGCAAGGACTGAGGAGGAAGTAGTAAGAGTAAGTGTGTTTATGTAGAGGGGAGAAAGAGAGATGTAAAAAAAGCCAGAGAGTTATACATTCTATTAGTAAACTCCAACTCTTCAGCAATAGAAAAACAATGAAGCACAATAGTTAGCTTTTGAAATCATTTTTGCTTGTAAGTATGGTCCTTTAGAGGTCAGCAGCAAACCCATTGGTTAATAAAATGGGATTAGGTATATTTGTGCAATTTAACATTTAATTGTTGCAGGTTTGCGTCATATTCTGAGTTTGTTTTGATGAAGACTAAAATTGTTTTTTGAGAGTAAGATGAATAAATGCACATTCATTGTATTCACACACAATTCCTTTGTCAGTCAATAAATAAGAAAAAGTAACTAGCATTACTTAAAAAAAAAAAAAAAGTAACTTAGTTATATTATTCTAAAATTAAAAAGTAATGCATTTCCTCCCAAGTCTTTTTAGTGAGCATTAAGGTCTTTGCACACTAGTCTGAAATTCTTGTTTGTACTTTTCACATTAAAAAATAATTACTTTGTGTCAAATCACATCTTTATACTGTCTCCAAAAATTTGAAAATCAACAGATGACAAATCTGACTCCCTGTGTGCAAGGACCTTTAGTCTCCAATAACCAACAATTTAAAATAACCTTTTTTTATTTTAATATATTTTAAAAAGTTCCTGTAATTTTTCCATGATTCTTCTAAAACATTCTAATATGATGATTTTCTGCACTAGAAACATTTCTTACTATTGTAAATCCAGAAATCAGGAAACGTATTTAAAAATATTAATATTTCTTACTTACTGACACTTTTGCGCTCCAAGAACAGGGTTGAAAACCACTGTTTTATATTAAAAAAAAAATTTAATCCAAAACAGGGTTTCAAAATTATATCATCACTTAACAGGTTCTAGCTAGTTTGGTGTTAAATGTTGGGTTGCAGTATTTCCTACAATTTAAGAAAAATATTTGTTCGAAAAATAAGCGGTCAACAAGCTGAATAGTTAACCTTTATGAATGAAGCAAGCACTGTAATATTGGTAAAAATGGAAAAATCTTTTTTATTACTTTACTAACTGAATATACGCTTGAGCAATAGTTTGATGGTAAATCTATTGAATTGGATACAGTGAAGAAGCTAAAAATCTGAGGTGGGCCCAAAAACAATTGATCTGATGGGCTAGGTTAAATTTATATTAGATAGAGTTTTTTGTATTTAACAGTTCTCAAAGCAAAACACATGGATTTTTGTTTCTACTCCAAAAAAATAATGAGCGACCAAATTTTCCCTCTTCATGAAAAGTTCCAGTAGCACACGTATAAAGGAATGAAAAAGAGTGAGAGAGACATGGAGAGAGAGAGAGAGAGAGAGAGAGTGTGCGTATGTTTGGTGTTTTCAGTGCCCCCTGGCATTTCCATATAAACAACTTAATGAGGAGCAGCAGCTCTGATGCTGCAGATTATTTTCTCATTTGTCTGGAGGTGCCACATTGAAACGCTCAGCACACCTGAAGCTCTCCTCTTCACCAGAGAGTCATGGGCCGCCACACTCATGGAAATCCTCCCAGATAACCCTTCAATTCTGCCAAAACCATTCAGGAAGGTTGTGATAGTTTTCGCTCAAAGCTTTCCTCAAAGCTCAGCCATCATGAGGGAATTCCTCATGATTTCCGTTTGATTCCAAACTTCCTCTGTCCAGGAAACACAAACTCACCAGTGTCATCGTCGTCCATTTCGCCATTGAGCTCTGATGCCCGTATGAGTCGTGCCTCCATCACCTCCATCTCCATAGACTCCATCTGCTTCTTCATAGCGTCAAACTTGGCCTGACATGGATACACACACACACACACAGACGCAGAACACATCAGCTCTCTGTTCTGCAGGGAAATACTCAGACCATCTGCTCACACAGGCAACCTTGAGCCTAAGAGACACATAAAAACACACACACACACTCCAGGCATACGGAGGCAAACACCTGCAGTCTCTCGCTCACACACACACTACGTCTTTCCCATTGATATTTAATATGAGACGACACAATTTGTATACAGCTCATGCTCTGCTGCATGAACTGCAATGTCTGTGCATTGGCAGAAAATAACTACTTCAGGCATCAAGTCACAACTCTGTTTCTGTTGAGGTGAGTGTGTGCGTTACCTGTAGATCCTTCATGTCTTTCTCTAGCCTCAGTCTCTCTGAGGTCTCGGACTCCAGCAGCTGTGAGGCGGATTCGCCCGTGTTGCGCTCATCGGCGAGTTCTGATGAGATTTCTGTGATCTGAAACACACACGTAATGAGCGAACGTGAAGTGTGCGTCCACTAGATGTGTCACACATGCTCTATGCAAACTTTAGAGTACTGTATGAGCTCACTTAACGCACATATGCAGCACTTCACATCTGTATCATCGCTCACATATTTCACACACAGACGATAGATTTTTGTTGTAATGTGGAGAGAGGGTGATGGCGTGAGGTCTGGTGTGTGTGTGTGTGAGAAAGAGAGTGTGTGTGAAGGTGTGATTTTGTACACTGATGTACTACTGATTTATGTATAGAAATAACCTGATATAGGAATCTTATTATGGATGCGTCATATTGGACATGTAAATGTGGAGATGCCCTAACACTTCGATATCTGGCAAAAAAATAAATAAAAAAAATGTATGTGTCAAAATATGTTTCAACATTATGCTTGATGTATGATGTTATGCTAATAGACCCATCTCTGTTCATTATGCTGGTTGTATTAATTAAGCAACAATATTGAGAAATATTTTTTTATTGTTAGATGAATACCTTTAGCAGCTTTAACAGGCATTAATGTACATTAGTGTACCGTATCTAAAAATCATGCAATTGCATATGGTGCCGGTAATCTGATTTTAATCATTTATTTTCATGAAATTTCCTTTTGAGGAATGTTTATTTGAATACTTGATATTGCTGCAACCTTTTAATTCATTTTTCTTTTTCTTACAAAAAATGCTTTTCTTTGCTTGCTTTAGTCTGCCTAGTTTGCTGTTTTTAAATGCGCTATACAAATAAAACTTGCTTGAATAATACATAGTAATAAAAAGCTATTATATGAAGAACATACATTAAATGTATACCGTTTAATTATATTAAATATTATTTATATAATCAATATTACATAAATTAATGTAAATTATATTATTTAAATATAAAAATATTATTGTATAAAATATTTTAACGCTTTCTAAATAATTAATTACATGCTTTTGTTGGTTATTTATTAATATTTATATTAACATGTTTTTTGTAAATAAAATGGATTATGTTCATTATTATAACCCCATACATTTTTTGCTGTCAACTTGAATTATTTGTTTAAATGAAACCAATTTATTGATATTTATACTAATATGTAACTTCATAAATAAATAGTGTAATACAACTCATTGGTGCTGTTATCAAAATTTTTTTCAACTAAAACATAGGTGATCAAATTTAGTTTCTTTAAATTGAATCTGAACTGAATTCGAAGTCAATCTCTATTTAATTTAAAGCGAATTGAATTTCAGCACTAACCTTGCTTTCCAGTCGGTCGCTATTGAGCCTCAACTCATTCCTCTCCTTCTCCACCTTCTCCAGCTTCAACTTGAGCAGCTGAATTTCCTCCTAAAGATAGACAGGCAATCAAAGGAACACAATAAGACAGTCAGAAAGATAGGATGACAAAATCCAGCAGATATGTAGAAAAGTGACCACAGACAGTCAGACATTCAGACACAATGACAGTAACTATATTTAGACAAGTATAGAGATAGACAGGCGAGATAAATTAGAAACGATAACAGAATGACAGACAGGCAGAAACCCTGCCCTGTGTCTCTGCTACCGCAAACCTCCTCCCGTTTTCCCAAACTTTTCTTTTGCCAACTTGAGAGAACTGCAGGCTACAGCCAATCAGTTGCAGCTCTGAAGGCTGTTTATAGAGAGGAGATAGTGACTCTGTGTTTGTTTTTTAAAAGCAGACTGTTTGGAGGCAGTGTCAGCACCCGTCTGTCTCTCGCAGGAGCACGCCTGACTGCATGGCTACACAAGCACTCAGTGGGACGCGGCCCAGCGGACGAAACACGCACGCACGCACGCGCACACACTCTGTGACATGCTAATGCACTCCCCCGCGGGAAGCACAGTTGCTTTTGATCCAGCTAGCTACATAGGTAATGTATGCAAACACACAGCCCTGCCACTCTCCTCACACACACACAAACACACATACAACTCTACAAACACTCGGATTGAGGCGAAGCCGCAGAGACGATAATCAAAGAGACGGGTGCGACTGAGAGCTGCAGTTGAATTTGAGAGGGACCCCCGCGGGGCGGAGAAACTGAGAGGGGCATTAAAAGCCACACAGATGGGCTTTAAATTCAGCTGTGCTATTGTCAAAAGGCAAAACCTGTACATGACATGCTTATTTAGAGCATCTGAAGTTGGTTAGCGAGGATGACGGGCGCTTACGTCTTTGCCGCGGATCTGTTCCTCTGTGAGCTGAACCTCGATGAGAGGACGGACGGTGGTGAAGAGCTTCCACCACGGCCAGCCTTTCACACCCCGGTTCTTCTTGATGTTTTTCTGGATGCAGCGGATTGCCAAGTCCTGGATCTAAAAAACAAAGACATTGTGTTTATGACTGCATGTTCTTCCTACTGCTGTGCTTGTGAGAAATTGTCAGGTCTTGTGCTTGTGAAGTACAGTGGTTCAAACCAATCAGAAGCCAGATGGACAATAGCAGGCCTGTGTTTAGAGGCCAGGGCCCCACAGTCAAAGAGCTTCCCTTCGGGAAACCAGCACTGAATGGACCTTTTCATCTCCAGGATGTCCACAGTTCGGTGCGCAATAAGCTTGAGGGTGGGACTTTTGACTCTAGGGGTTCCTAAACGTAAGGAACCACCAAGAGAGGTACTGTATAACCCCAAGAGCGAGTAATATGAGAGAGCAATATGAGAGAAATATCTATTATTTAAAACATAGTATTTAATAAATTAATATTTCATAAAATGTTTTTTAATATAATATTTTATCTAAACTATTTTAAAATGTAACAAAATGGATGAAATATTAAAAATATATATATATTTTTACATGATATTCTTTACTTTGGATAGGCCAACTTAAGAATTTTAAAGAATTATTACATAAAATAAAATGTAATATTTAGAAAGAGTTTAAATGTAATATATAGAAAACTAATTTAATACAAAAATAAATGAAATTATATAAAATTATATTCATATTATATATATATTTTTTTTTAATTGTCATTTTTTATTCATCACATTATATTACTTTAGATTACAAATTAGCTTATCAATTTCAGAGTGTTATTAAATTAAATTAAGTTTTATTTATTTAGGAAATATTTCAATGCAATCTTAAAAATATGTATTTATATTTAATATTTACAAAATGTAAATGAACAAATACTAATTAAAAAATAGTTTATTATTAAAAATAGTTTATCTATTTTTAAATTTTATTCATTACTTTGGATTAGGGGTGGGCGAAATGACAATTTTTGATCGTGGACGATAAAAATTTCTCCACAATCTGCTTTTTAAAGAATATCGTAGTATCGTGCTATTTTATCATCTCCGTCTCAATATGCTGCACAACGCGACATAC
>JAUCMS010000025.1:9620726-9650355 GCA_032357445.1 Enteromius radiatus | reverse complement strand
GCCTCGTTTATAAGTAAGTGCTAAAATAAAGCAATGTATTTAATATTAATTAATATCGATTCTGGTGTAAAAAAAAACTATTTTAAAATCGTAAATACAAAAATCGCGATAGTTAGGTGAATCGATTTTTTGTCCCATCCCTAGTCTACAGTATGTGTTATAGTATGTGCGTGGGTGGGCATGTGGGAGTTCTGTGTTCCGACCTTTGCCCTCTCCATCCACAGGGCTGTAATAACTAAAGAGTCTCTCCAGCAGAGTTTCCTCCGAGCCCCCCGGCTGCAGAGCTTCTTCCTCCATCAGCCACAGCAGGCCCCTCGCCTCATCTGTCCTGGCCAAGGTCCGAACCTGAATCATACGAACATGCAAGAGCACTTTATTAGACTAAACACAGAATAAAGAATGTCAATTTAAGCACACTTACGCACACACAACATACAGCAGTATTAACGCATTATAAAAGGACCTTATGAAAGCACTGCAGACTCATCACTCTCTGCAATTTCTCTTCCACCGAGATTCTTCCCATGAATCATCAGTGCAAATAACAAGGCGTTAGACCCAAAGGCGTATGCCGCACTGTGGCTCAATCTCTCTCAAGAACTCTGTTTACTTGCAATTCAAGCCACATTCATTCATCAAGACTGTGCATTGTTTAACTTACTTTTCATTTCATATTTCGATAATGACCTCAAACAAAACATTAGTCATTACATGAAAGCAATTACTATCCTTTATAGAATAAGAGAGAGGAGGAGAAAACGAGGGGAAAAAAGATGAGCTATTAGTCTTGGGCTCCTCATTAAAGGCCTGTATTAAGTAAGAGCTCCGGGGCAGTCAAGCAGGCATTTTTAAACCTTACACTCTGGCTGTCTACTTAAGCAATTAATACCAGTAATGGCTTCTCCCTTGTTCTGCATTACCGCACTGACACTTTGCAGGCAGCCGAATAACTGCGGATGAGACCGGTGCGGAAAAGAACTTACAGCAATTATGTTGGCTCATGAATATGCTCAGAATGTGTCTTTAAATATTACTTTTCTCACCGATGAGCCCGTCTCTGTCCTATTTCCATCATCTGCAGATTGGTTAATTAACTTGTCAGGGTTGTTTTAACGAGTGCTTTCAATTACTTAATTTTTTTTAAGTGCTCATTTGACAATTTATGAATTTCTTTCAAAATGTCAGCAAACTACAAAGCAGAGAAAGGCTTAAAAGATTAGATGACAACACAGGCATGCGTATTTCAAGTCACAAAACCGTAATTGGTGATCGTGACCACTAGTGGCCTTCAAAACACTTCATAGTAACACTCAAAGCAGCTCGTCAGAAATAAAAATCACACTCATTGTCTTTGTAATCAGTCAAGTATCACTGACCCATTCTAATTGACAATCCTTTTTTAAGTCAAGGATGCCTGCTTAAATCTATTTATTCATTCATTAAGATGGTGCACACATGTACACATATAGACTTATACAAGATGAAATGTTGTCAAAGCAATAGATCAATTGTAAAATGTAAGGTACAAATAACATTGTGGCTAAAAACTGCATACATGGCTCTTGATTCCAATATGCTTCAGATTTAACAGAGACTATTAAGCATGATCCTGACACATTTTGTCATCAAAAGTGCTTTCATTAACAAAGATGCTGAATGCTGTGCCTCAGGAAGAAGGAGGGCGCTTCCCACTCAATACCCACCCACACACACACACACACAGAAAAAGAACAGCCTCTCTGGTCTCATTAACATCCCAGAAAGCCACGTTCCTGACACGCCGCTCCAGCAACGACTGGCTAGATACGACAGTATAATAACTTCCCACAACAGATAACAACTTTGGAGGTTGAGTTTGCGCTCAAACGACAAACTAAAAGGACACAAAAGTCATCGACTAGAACTTTCAAGCAGTCAAACTGAATTTTCCCCAACGTTGTGAGAGGCGAGGGGAAAACTCAGTGATTCAAGTCACTGCTGAAACTGAAAAGCACACATTCTCTAGATAAGGCTCC
Source organism: Enteromius radiatus (assembly GCA_032357445.1). Lineage (NCBI taxonomy): Eukaryota > Metazoa > Chordata > Actinopteri > Cypriniformes > Cyprinidae > Enteromius > Enteromius radiatus. The sequence continues at coordinate 9,648,340 of JAUCMS010000025.1, read as the reverse complement.
TTTGGGGACAGGCTGAGATGCACTACAAAAACCTGAGGAGGAAAGAAAAGATGAGGGAGAAAAGAGTTGCTTACCAATGCTTGAGTGGAGGCTTGGTCTATAGCTGATACAGAGAGTGATGCACTGGACTCTATGTCATCTAATGCAAGCTCTATGTTTTCCTAAACAGGGATAGAGGGAGTATTAGTCAGCTACGATTTCAAACTGATTTTTGGGTTAAAGGTTTTTTTTTAATGTGTCTAATACCATATTTTCTCTTGTTGGCCTTGTGACCAAGTACATAAAATCAAGGAAGAGGCTTAGAATTAGAATCGATCAAAACTCAAGCATGAAAATTGAACATTTCAAGACCTTGGATTAAAGGTCCTGTAAGCGATTTGTATGGAATGGCACTCAAACATCACAATTAATTTGGTGTCCTGCAATATCAGGCCAGGCTCTATGACAGGCCTAGGTTCTGTGCACAGCCAAAAATATATTAGTACTGATCAATCAGATCACTTCGAGGCATTTTCTGTTTGTCAATCATCTTACGCGATCTGCAGCAAGGCACGGTAATTGAAGTTGAATCGTTTCAAGTTAAACAATATTGAGAAGTTGTTACTTCTTTTGTCACAGTCACAATGGGACAAGAATGATTTTGTAGGGTGGAGTTTTGGAAATGGAGAAGTGTCCTATTTTGTTACTAAAGGTGAGGTCATATTTACCATTGTTTATGTGTGGGAGTTTGAAAAAGATTATTATAATGTGAAAAATATTAATATCACTGTAAAATGGAAATGGCAACAGATGTTATTCTTCTGTATTGCTACAGTATATATACACATGATAAATATTATCAAAAAAAAAAACTTTTTTCTATTCATCATTTGTTAATTGCATTTTTTTTGTTTTTTTGCTTAAAAATATAAAATAAAAAAAGCATTAAACATATGTGAATACAAAACATGAATAAACTGGCCAGAATAAGATGTATTTATTATAAGCATTTAAAAAAAAAGATCATCTATTTTTAGAATAGAATTTCCATTTCATGCCAAATTGAAGTCTGTAGGGAGTTCCAGAATATTGCTTACAGCACATTATCTCTATGACTGATCTCTGATTGGCTCATGTACTTAGCCTGATTATTGATTTTGTTAACAAGGCAAGCAAGCAAATTAGATTATGACAGCTTAGACAAACATGTTAATTCTGCATAATTAAATTGTAGGTTGTATTAAAAATCAACTCAATTCGATTTAGCTCAGCTAGACTCAGCCCAAATGAACTGAGCCTATAATTTATTTTTAAAAAATAAAATAAAAAAGGAATAATTTGATAGTTGTAATGGGTGTACTGCTGCACCTCCTTGTAGCGTTCTAGCTCCTGTACAAAAGTGCGTTCGTGGAAAAGCGTTTGGAGCCGTTCTTGGGTGTAGTTGTGGCACAGCTCCTCAAAGGTGGCTCCACGGTCCCGCTTAGCAAACTTTGGGTTCTGGAATCCCGGTGTGTCCACAATAAGCAGAGAGCACAGGGAATGCTGACTCGACTTCAGTGCTCTAAATCAGCACAAACAATAGATACATGTTTAATGTGTTAAAGTCATCAAACAAAACAGGCGTTTTTCTTGTTCACAATTTAAAAGCCTATATCCTGAGAGGTAACAGATATTACCGGTTAACAAGTGAGATGACCAGGGTAAAGAGTTCAGAGTAGAGTCCAGCAGCCATGGCCTCCAGACACTCCAGAGCTGTGATCTTTGGAGCTGTGAGGCAAAACATAAATTTTAATACCGCCAAAGCCAGCAAACACAATTCCTTTGTATCAGAGGTCTTGTATTATTCAAGATGTTACCGGAGTTTTCTCCTGTTCCAGTATCATCTGGTCCCTGGCGGAACGAGGTGGATCTCTGTAAGGTTCCTTTGGGCTGGTGTTTGAAGATAGAAGACGAGAGCTCTTCTAGGGTGCAACCCAAGAGGTAAGCCGCCTTCTGGGCCCACTCGTGACGTGCAAATTGCTTCCGGCCCGCTGTGAGATGCACAGGGACAGCATAAATACCATGTCGAATGAAGCAATACTAATGACTGTGGTGGGGCTCTTATAGCATCAGAGGAATGTCTTATGCAATTCCGCTGATTACATCATTTATGTACTGCCATGTTAGCTTTAGAAAACCGATTTTTAGTAAAGATCAAAATACTAAAAGTTTTTGTTTAAGAAGATGAGTGGTTTTCACCTGGTCGATTACAAAAAAAAAAGTAGGCTGCAGGTCACAGATGATGAAATGTACTTAGGATAACGCATATTTAGAATATCAATTCTGAAGTGAGGAGAAATTCTTTCCATATATTTCGTTATTCAAATTTGTCATCCAGTCAATCACTGGCATTTTCATGCAAATCCATCTGTTACTCGGTAAAGACGTGCCAAATTAAGCAGATGCCATGAAAAAGCTGTGTGACAGGTCCTCATCCTCAAAAAATCATGAAGAAAACTACAAAAGCTAAAAGGAAATGCATCCCACAAGAGATTTAAATATAGATTCCTTTGAAACAGATGAGTTTCAAGATTACTGGTTACTGGAAAAAATAAAATAAAATAAATAAATAAATCAACAAACAGTATAAATATATAAATACATATATATTTATTTATTTATTTATATTTTTTTTCTTTTTTTTTTTAAATACATCTACATATAATAAAAATTATATGAATATAAATATACATACAGTATATATTTTGAATGTATATAATAGCAATTTAATAAACTACTAATTAACTAATTCAAGTAAAAGTCATGTTATTAATTTTGCATATGTATAAGCATAAAAATCTCATGATTTTTAAATCACAAATATCAAATAAATATCTAATAATATTTGGTTGAACATATTGGAATATATATTTGATTGTTTTATCAGAAGTGAGGAGGCGTTTTTTGTACAACAAGCTATTTTTGTACCATATTGTTGAAAGTTTGCACAACCACAGTTGAAAACCACTCTTCCTAACTCACTTTCAGGACTGTCAAAATTGTTCTGATGAGGTTTGTTAGTTTTAATGTTTAGGCATCACAGAAAACGTGTCAGCTATTTAAAATCTGTTGAAGGTTTTCAATAGCTTTCAGCGGATATTGCTTCGACTGACCTCTGAGCAAATCACAAGAAAAGTGACATGCAAGCTGCAGTGAGGTTGCTGCGACCAGAAGAGGTCGCAGAGAGAGAGAGAGAGAGAGAGAGAGAGGAAAAACAACGTAGGCCTCTGGTGGAATAGATGAATGCCAAAAATAAACAAGAACTGAGAGCAAACAGGATTTTTATTTGTGTTTGCGTCTTAACAACAGAAAAGCACTGCAGAAATGAAAAGTCTACAACATGGAGAAACATCAGAGAGCCTGAGCCTTATAAGACAACAAAGTTACGATGCTCCCCTCCCTCACCCGCACATATTCCCACCAAAGTTTTATCTAAGCTTCAAGACTAAGACATGGTTATAAACCTCTGAAAGAAAAGAAGCCCAGCAGAGAAATGAAAGAAGAAAAGAAAAGAAGACAATAAGAATGCAAATGGAAATGTCTGGCAACTACGATAACAGCATAAATCCACACACACAAACACAAATGAGGTGTTTGCTTGTTGTGCTGATATATAATATTCATGCTCTTTACCTTCATCAGCTTCTGCTTTGTAACAGCATGCAACATGCAAGTAAAGAAGAAGAGGTTAGAACATGACAGACATTTTTCAGTATTGTACAAACAAGGAACCAAAAATGCAATCGTTAGCGCACAAATTCTCGCATGTACACGTATATTAACTGGCTCTTCCATGCATTTTCAGTAGGCATATCCATTGCATATTAGTTGTCAATTAGTAAAATGCATGCGTTTTCAATGGCTGGCCAATGAATGGATATAATAGCAATATCAGCACTAGTAATCCACTCAATTTAGTTTTATTATTATTTATTTTTTGGTGTATTTTGTATATTATTGTTAAAAAAATTCTCTTAAATGTAAAAATTTTCTTATAATAATAGCAATAATAGTTTATAACTACTACATTTTGTAAAGTGTATTTTCTTTAAATAACATGGCAATAACAGTTGACAAATAAAAATTAGGTCTGTGTCCTATGGTGTAACAGCAAAAATGTAGAATTTAGGACACATTCATAAGTCAATAATTTTTTTATTGCAGTTGCTTTGGACTGCTAAATTATTATGTACTGTGTACTACCACTCTTTTTTGGGGTCGGTAAGATTTATCAGTATTTTTGAAAGAGGTTTCAACTAATGTTCTTACTGTATTTTTTATAAAAATCTAAAAACATAGTCTCTTATGCAAGCTTGCATTTATTTAATCAAAACTGAAATGGAAATAATTAAAAAAAAAAAGTCTTCTGTCACTTTAATGCATCCTTGCTAAAAGTATTTTAAAAAAATTCTTACTCCAAAGCTAATCGGTAGTATTTATCAAGCCGTTGGTTTAGAAAAACTATGTGACACATTTTACAGGTACATGCCTGTACTAAGAAGAACAATAGACTTGACCAAAGCAAATACCAAGACAAAACACAAAAAGACAGAACAATACTGCCCCCTGCTGTACGGACAGTCACATACGACTGAGTGACAGGAGACAAAGACATCTTTATAAACACTCAATATCCCGAAGGTGAGATGTGTTGCTAAAAAAGCTCAGTTATCAGTTATGATGTTTGATAAATGGTAGTTTTTAGTACCGATTGAGAACACTGAAGCAGTATTAGTACCTCCTGTCAGAAATAAGGCATTCCTGCACGTTTGAGAGAGACACAGGGGAGGCATGCAGGTACAGGAAAGAGTACCAGACTAGAACGAACCACTGCAGATACTGAGCAATTCAGTTACTGCAGTGACGATATATCAGCAACAAACTATTACACATGACATACAGTTAAAACAGACCAATGTCCATGTATTCAAATCCAAGCCAAACCTTTCATTACCGGATGATTTGGAAATCATTCTACAAAAATCTAACTCCCAAAAAGAGCTATTTTCTATGTTGTTATAAGACAAACCACACACACACACACACAATTTGAATATTCCCAGCTATTTCTGAGTTTCCCATGACTGCGGACCCTGGAGACAGCATGTAGACAGTACAGTTTGGAGTCTGGTGATTAAAAGGTTCATTAATACATCATCTTCTGACTGCATGAGGGGGAAGTAATATCACAGTCTGTGAATACTGAGCCATCCATCCTCATTAGAGCTAAAGAAACACACATATCTCTAAACTCCTCAACATCAAACTGTTTCCTGAGCTGCTTGTCTGTCCTCTGTTTGAGCTCAGTAAGCAGACAGTAAGTCGGCCTTAATTAATAAAGTCGGTTTCTGTGCTTGTTAGGCTTTTTGAGCGTTTTATCTCATTATGGCTTTTTTGTTTTGAAGTTCTCCAGTTCTGATGTGTAAAGAGAAAGCTGTTGAATGTATTTGTGAGCTAAATTAGCATGGAGGCAGCAGTGTGGGGCTTAAAGGGGAATTCTTGGAATCAAAGAAAGCTATTAAACTTTCTAAATACATTTTTGCTAGGGTTATCAGTGACTTGGGTTTGCCTGAAAGTAAATCCATAGCACGCCACACTGACTGAGTGAGCATTACATTACCTTTCGTGGCCCCTGCAGCTCCAAGGTGGTATATGGCTCCGAGAATGAGCCACAGAGCTTTCTGTTCGTCAGAAGAGATGCCCAGCACCTTCATAGCTGCCTGCAGTTTAGTGAACTGTTGTGATGCCTTTTGCTTGTCCTCAGACTGTGTATACAACACACACAACAAAAGAATATTAGATGGGAAATTAAATAATAAAAATTAAACATTTTATTATTAAATTAAATAAAATGTAAAAAATCAAATCAAATGATTTTGTCTGCTGGCAAACTCTTTCCATTCAAAACTAACCTTAGTTTGAGGCACAATGCCAAAAGCGCTGTTCTCTGCAAAGTGGTTAAAATGCAACTCCGTTCTGCAGGAAAATTGAAATACAATCAAGTTATTAAATTATACTGCTATTTTACAGATGTCTTTAATAGTGCAAGCTTTCTGAGAACAGGTGTCATACAATTATTGTGAGATTACCTAAGTGTGCTATCTGCTCCAGCCATCATGTAATAAAAAACATTAAAAGTGGACTCAGTCTCTGGTCGTTTTACCACTCTCAGCTTCTCCAGCAGCATGGTCTACATATAAAAGATTAAAAGGGTCTTAAATGTAGCAATTTTATGATTATATAAAATGCACATTGCACTAATTTTAGAATTTAAAGTTAATTTAGATATCACCCAAACAAACCTGGATGGAGGCAGAGGCCACCTGACCAGCCTGGTCAAAATCCAGCGAGACGATTTGGGAAAAGCGGCTTGCGTTATTGTTCATGGAGGTGGCACTGTTTCCAAAGGCCTCTAGGATTGTGTAGACAGCTTGCCATTTCTCAGCTGGAGGAGACACACATTAATATTTAACTAAAGAACTCCCTCTTTAACATTGACCGCACTAGAAGACATTATCCTGCATACAGAGTCCAGCATACGGAGATAACATCAAGGCCTCTTTAATGATATAGTTGATGAGCACTGTAGTCTTCATTAGGTCATTATTGACCAAGCAGGGGTTGAGCAGGCTTTGATGACGGCTAATTATCAGAGTGCTTTAGTGAGCATCATTAGCACAGCCCTCATCTGTCACCCTCTTCCCAGCGCTCACACTCTCTCCACGCTATAGTCCATTTCCACTGACCGCATGACACCCTTCCATTCACCCTTTACCACAGGCTGTTCAAGCTTATCAAGCACATGGTGAGACACTATGCAGCTAAAAATGGAAATGCGCAATGACCATATTATATTTTCCAATATTAGCTTGGCTAAAAATTTATTTGACTACATTCTAATGTTTTGAAACCTAATTACACTTATATTTACATAATATATGTACATTTCAGATTGGAGGATAAGTCCGCGTGAAATCAAAATTGACTGTATTTATTTTGTTAGCTTTCATTGCTATTTTTGTGGTGAACAATTCATCTATGCAAGTCAATTCACAGATTTATTTTTTTCCTTCGTAATCTTAAATCCAAATCTGAAAATGGCCTTCTCTGATGACATCAGTTTGACGGCTTGTGCATGAGCGTGACATCATTAACCCCCTCCAACTGTCAGTGTTCATTTCTGAGTGAAACGCCTACTTCACCACAACCAAATCAATCAACAGGCCACGCCCTTTATTTTCCCTCAATATATGGTTTCTCTCGGAAGGACGTCACAATGAAGTAAAACCGGTCACAAACTTCCGGTTCATGCAGACTTTAAGTTACGTTAAGTTACGCTAAGTTACATTACTCTACGCTACGCTATGTTGCTCTACATTACAGTACATTACGTTACGCTACAGTACGTTACATTATGCTATGTTACAGTACATAACACTATGTTACAGTACGTTACACGACGTTACAGTACGTACAGAATAGTCTAAGAAAACACCATTTGCAAAATTTTGGTGCATCACTAGAAATGCTAGGAGATTATTATGGCTCTTGTTTCTGTACCAGTAAAGATCTTTCCAGTGCTGCCGGCGATGGACACCAGGTACTGGACTAAATGCTGGCAGTTTGTGGTCTTGCCACTGCCGCTCTTTCCCAGCAGCACTATAGACTGGTCCTGTCGTGTTGTCAAAAGATTTCGGTAGGCGGATTGGGCCACTGCATATATATGTGGGGCTGTGTCTTCCCGCCGACAGCCTTTGAACATGTGCATCACCTGAAATAACAGAGAGAAAAAATAAACTTCTAACACTCTGACAAACACATTCATTTTCTTTATGCCTCTTGCCTAAAAAAAAAAACAAAAGTCTGTGGACAACCATAATGAAAATCACTGTTGGGAAAGCAAGGAGTTTACAGGCCAAACTAATAATCTAATAATCTTAATGTATTACAGAGTGTTTATTTTCTGTACAACAGAAAAGTCAATAATGGAAACCTTAAAGCCTCAAATGTAAACCCATAAACATTAATTTTCCAATGAAGGGAAAATCAATAGCTGTTAATTTGAAGTGGCATAAATCATCTTTTCAGCACAAGTGCAATAACATTTTCTCATATATGATAGTTTCAGCTTTATATTGCAGAAAACACCCATCACGGCACATAATCAGCTTGATCCATAATGCAAAATCACTTAATTAGGACCAATGACCGAAAGAAATTCTCTTTTGGATTGTAATTACATTTTATGGCTAGTAATTTATCTTGCATGAAAACCAATAAAGCTCATTAGCGGCTTTCAGTTGGCCATTTCCTATTGCGTTTAACTGACGATGGGACAGTCGTAGAAAATATAGTACCCATGACACATTGCATTGCTGCCTCAGTGAGTAGCTCCATTTATAATGGCACGCTGTCAAGAGTATAATGAACTAGGAGGTTATGTGAGTATTTGTCGCCGACTGTTTAATGAATATTGAGTATACTATACATAGTAAAGTAGCATATTTGGATGTGTGAAAGAAAACAAAGGCTCCCACCTTCTCTGAGTACATGGAGGGGGCACTGGTAGGGTTGATGATCACCATGTTGGGCCCTGCGTACGTGTGGATGAGATTTCCTCCATAGCGCTGGCGCAAGGAATGCATGACACTGGACTCATTCAGGTAGAGCAGAGCTGCCAAGTCCTCACAGCGGTCAAACGACGGCGGGTTTGCCTGAATTGAGAGATTTAAAATGTTAAAAAGGTCAAAGAATGCAAGATATCGGACTAGTGATTAATGGAAAGTTGAAAAACTAGTACGAGGTTTTAAAATTGATGATTTAAAATTGACTTCATGCCAAGTCTTTAATGCAATTTAAAACTTGTCAAGCTCAACTATGGATACAGCTTAGCAATTCCCTCAGTGAACAGATGGTTCAAAAAAAAAAAAAAAAAAAAAAAAATTAATTTGAGGTCAGCCTTGACATTATGGAAATCATCAGCTCAGGGATGAAAATATTCCCCAGCATATGCATCATCAAGGTTTGCAAAACTAGTCATTATTAAACGATTGTTCATTCTGAGGTCAAACACTTTTCTAAAAATTAAACGTATGTGGATTGTTCAAAATATTATTTGTAAGATGCATTTAGAACATTTTTTTTTTCTTTGACTAGGAATAAAATCTCTTATCTGTGCGTATTGAAATGCACATAATCAGCCTGGACAACTGACCTTCTCTACATCATCCTCGTCCACGTCCAATACTGTCCCATCATGCTCCAGTTTGATTTTCACTTTCCCCTCTGGTAGACTTCCAGCCTCCGTCTTCACAACAGTGGCTGTAAAGAACACCAGAGAACACAGTGAATATTTTTCTGATTGCACACAGCATCATTCCAGAAACAAAATTAAAACAGACTTCTAAAATTCTAGTGCTATTAAAGCACTGCTTATTGTAAAAGTAATAAAACCCGTAATATTACAAATGGCATAAAATCAAAATCGACCCCATTTCCTTAATAAATGTCTCTTGTGGTATTGGGTGCAAAACATCAGTGCACAATATTCTAATGGAAAAAATGTTTCCATAATCTTTCATCAAAATGCAATAATGTTCTCTACCTCTAAAATGACTTTCTCTTCCACTCTAGCTCAATATTCTATTTTCACATAGGAATGTGTCAAATTATGAAAGTCCTGTTGTCTTCAATTTAAAATAATACTCTAGGAGTTCATTTTGCATGGCTTTCATACTCACCCAGAGAGAACCCATCCTTGTGGACCAGCCACACTTTCTCCGAACCGTACCATGCTTGCTCTGCAGCGATCTGCTCCTCTGTTTTCACCTGTGAAGGACAGAGAAACATCAGTCAAATTCATTATTTATGGGTTTTCACAGGCCTTTTGAACAAGAACATCACTGATACGCTTCAAATCCACTCCATGCATTCGTCCACGCTTATCAGAGAAAGCCTGTTATCATTTAATGATACAAAAATGGCCTTTTTACCCTGACCTGAGACCTCTACTGATAGAATAACAATCAGAATACAACGAGGTCCCAGATCAGTCAAAAAAAAAAAGCATAGCTTCCCAATTGTCTACAGTGGGAAATGAGATTAAAATGCTGTGGGCTGTCATGCAAGATGGGAAGAGTTTAACATTAGGAGTAGATGAAGCCAACTCAGGCATCAAATGATAGACGGGGTCAGATTACAAGCCTGATGTTCTGGTTGCCTGGGCATGTCTGATTCCTCTGCACTCATGTTTGACCTACACACACTGGTCTGAACATGAACTCTAACACTGTGAAGGGCTGACAGTGAGAGATAGTGTATCAGTGATCCGTTGATTGTGTTCCAATTCACAAGCTTCTCTCCTCTGGTGTTTGGTTAGTATACCATGTTATTATTGTAGATAAACCAGTACACTCTACAAGTACAGTGGCACATGTGAAGGAAGGGTAGAAAACACTACAGCACGGTTAATAACAATTCAGTGCTAATTAAATGTTAGATGAACCCAGATTGTCTGTTCTGCTATCTCTGAGCGTCTCTCTCTCAATCACAGCTCTATGGTGGGGTGTTGTCGATGAAATGGGATGGGTGCGAGCACAACACAAGGGCAAGTCTGACACGACAGGTCAAGGGTGGGGTAATGCAGGTGAACTACAGCACACACAAAGCAGAAAGCAGACCTTAGGATGGGCGGCAGCAGCATGGTCTGCCTTTAGGAGTGCCACGGGGTCCTCCTCCACCTGTCCCTGTGAGACGGCAGGTCAGCATGAGGGAGTGAGAGCAGCATTAGACATCATAACACTTTATAACGTGCATCTCTTAAACACATTCATCCGTTTAATAGCCTGCCTCAGCTCCACACACACACAGCATCTAAAGCATCCTGTGAATAGAAATGGTTACTGATCATGTGATATATCAGCGTATGGTCCTACGGTCAACCTTCAGGAAATAAACATTTAGGAAGGAGAATCTCATGAAGCCTGTCAAGAGCAGGTCATATTTAGAAAAAGTTGTGTTTAATAAAAAAAAAAGAGACCTGTCTATATTTGTACAGCTACATTTTTGTTCAAATTCAACATGGTATGTGCGACCATTTTAAATTAAAGAATAAACATCTGAACAGATCACGATTTCACAGAAAGGTGATACAAGGATATATAAAGAAGACACTATGTTGGTGATATGAGGTAATGCATAAATGAGGTAATGTTCAGAGCCTGGAGCATGAGGAGACAACAGGGATATTCATAAATCAAAGTCTTCACCAATTACAGAGCATATCCACTGCTACTCACGTATAAGCTGATCAGTGGGGCAGCGGAAGCAAAATCATTTTGGCAGTGAAGGATTCATGCAGTTGCATCTAACCTTAAATAACCATGCACTGCATCAACACTGGTTTAAAATCAGCACACGCACAATAAACAAGCAGGCAATCCTACTTTTAAAAATATGATATATTAACAAATCAAGCTCAGTTAGCTAAACCGACAACATATTTGTCTTAATAAAACTGTAAACATCTACTCTAGGTTGATAACACAAGCACAAAAGCATATAGAGCCATGTATGAGGGTGGGGGTGGTTTAGAAAGAGGAACAGAAATCTTACACTCCAACAGGCCACGCGCGCGCACACTCCGGCCAAACCATGGAGGGGCGCTGTGAGGGAAGAGCCGTGCCCAGAGGCCTGTACCTGAGATGACGCAGAGGCACTGGCCACAGGTTCCAGCTAGACCAGCCAGCCAAACAAATCACAGCCACAGAGACAGCGGTGGATGAAAGAGAGAGGTAGAGTTGAGACATGTATCCACAGATGAAAGGACAGCAGACACATGGAGGTGAGATGGGCATGCCTGAACCACTGTAAACCTGTTTGCTAGATAATACAGTTGTACTGTACATAGCAAAAGTTGAGATGGTGATATAAAAAGGATAAAAATGACAGACACGTGGGGTTTAAGTGACAACATTGACAACTAAACTTAGTAACTCTTGAATATGCTGGTTAGGTATGTTTTGTAGCATGGTAGCTGGTTTAAGCTGGTCCTGAGCTGATTATAAGCTGGTCTTCGTTATGAGCTCCTGGTCCAGAAACAAGCTGCTTATAACCAGCTCAAGACCAACTTAAGCCTGCTCAAACCAGCTACCATGCTTCAAAACATAGCATATGCTATTTTTTTCAACAGGGTAGAGATCAGAGCTATTTCAAAAAGGGAGAAACACCCATTTGTTGATCTCTTAGCAGAGCTGCCCATTAACCTTATTCCAAAACCAAGTGAGTTGCCTTGTTGTATACTCTCTACATAGGCAGCTACCCTCTAAGGCAGCATCCTAAAAACATGAAACCTTAAAAATTATTGAAACCTTCTGGGGTTTTGGGGGCAACAATGGTCTTTAAACAATGCATTAAACAACATACAAATAACGGCAAAAAACCCCAATAAACAGAACTGTAACTTAATTGTAGAATAAATAAAAAGTTGGGCAAAATAGTTTTTAAAATAAGATTTTTTACATTTTTATGAGATAAAAAACATTTCTGAATGTTTTTCAAGAGTAATATTAGGTATAATCAGAGATTCTCTCTAACTGGCCGCCATTTTGAAACTTCCCCCTTTGTTTGGTTTAAAAGGGATTTAAAACACAAACCAATAAATCAATTTAGTATATCATTTGTCTTAGGCCAACTTGTTTAAAACTTTTCCTAAAGCTATTTTTAAGAGAACTTTCTGGAATCACAGTGTCTATGTAGGCAGGTTCACTAGAGCTTGAAATAAAGCAATAAATTACTTACAAAGAGACCGAGTTCATTACCATTAAATATGAAGGTAATATGTAGTCACACAGCTCATATTAATGTCCTTAAAATCCCTTGTCCTCATTAACAATGTAGCGTATTAATTTCCCCATGAGTAAACAGTCAGCATAAGTGCTGTCATGCTTTAAAGTTACTTATTTATAGGTCTACAGCCAGAGCAGTCAAAGCCATGTAAAACAGTCTGGATAAAGCATATGTTAGCATCAGAGAGACAGTGAGTGAGTCAGATGAGGAAGCAGAAATGAAGACAAGAGGAAGAGGAGAAATGGACAAGCATTACAGGTGCAGCGAAGATCCTCTCCAACCGTCTCTGTGCTTCTTCTGTGGGACTCAGTGGCGCACTCTCCTATAGGTCAGACCACCAAGAAGAGGTGAGTCTAACTCAGACATTGCACATAGCTTTGTTATTAAGTAATATTATGTAGTAGCCCATATAAATTTATTCAAAAGAATAAATTGCAAAAGCTCTACACAGAACTTGCCTGAAAGCAAAGTCACGGGTGTGTATGTTAGCCATGCTACATTCCCTTCCTGCGGAGCTGAGCAGGCATAACACCTAACTGTTATAGAGTGTGATCTTAATAAAACACACACACAAACACACCTTTTCGGACAAGGTTGGTAGAGAGGGTTTAGAAACGCTCCCAGGAGAAGGTCTCCCTGCTTGAGTTGGTGGCATACGTGCAGCCGTCTTCACCTTCAAATATTATGTCCAAACCACACATAATGTCACAAACATATTGTTTAAAGACTGAAGTTAATAAACGTGCAACCAGTTACGAAATAGTTTTGAAATACTAAAACCAAACTGCTCTAAATCTCCAGTCCAGTAAACCTATGGTCCATGATCTTACAAAAGTGTCCACACAGATGTATGTTGCTCCTAATCTTGTCAAATCAAAACTAGTAAATGGCTCTGTGGGTTTCTCAGGTGGCTCTTCAACTCCACCCTTGATTTACAAGATCTGTACACTTAAGTTGGTTTTACAGTAGCAAGATTCCAGTGTTGATCTGGGGTGTTTCCCAAAAGCACCATAAGCTTAAGTTGATAGTAGCTCCATTCATGGCAATGAGTGTACCATGTACTTACAATGCTTTTGGGAAAGAGCCCTCCCAGAAGGCGGCAACTTAAAGACCTAGGGAGAAGCCTAGGGAAAGGGTACTGTCAAAGAACCAAAAGCCCACTTCATCAACACTTCAGAGAGCTACAAACCACTACACGATACATGCTAAAGACTACATACAGATTACAAAGTGCATCATCTTAGTACTAGTGGTACACGCCATTCACATATTAGTGCACTCCTCACACAGTTAAGTGAAGTACAGCAATCCATGCAGCGAAGTAATCAGTGTGGTCAATACCTCTGGTTTCTTCATAGGCATCGGTTTATTGGTGGGAATGAACCCTGATGGAGGGGCAAATTGATCTGTTTTGGGGGCCAGGGGGTTACGGGTGTTGGGTTTACCAGGAGCGGCTGGAGCAGAGGTAGCAGCTGCTTTAGGAACAGCAGGTGTAGGACTTGGGATAACAGACAATGTTTTGGGATCTGAAATAGGAGCTGAAGGTGGAGAAACAATAGGAGCTGTTGGAACAAATCCAGCAGGAGTCACGGGTTTTGGAGCTGGAATAAAGCCTGGTGGAGGGGAAAGAGCTGATGGTTTTGAGGTGGGGACAAATCCTAAGGGTTTTGGTGTAGGAACAAATCCAGATGGGGGAGCGAGTGGGTTAGGTTTTGGAATTGGGATAAATCCTACTGGTGGTGAAACGGGAGACTTAGGAGTTGTCAAGGTAGCAACAGGAGATGCTGAAATCTGTGGCTCTTGTTTTGGAGTCTGGAAGGCCTCTACTTTCGGCACAGTTTTATCTTGTGCTGGTCCAGAAATTTCCTTCTGAGATTTCTCTACAGGTTTCACATCTTCTTTTTCAGGAGGCTCATCCTTGCGGATGCGTGGACGAGGTTCCCTGGTCCTGCCTCGTGTCATTAAACTTGTCAGTCCAGCAGAGATATCATCTCGTTCTTCCTTCTTTATGGAATCATGTTTGAAGGAGAACACAGGCATCTTTACAACTTTTGGAACAGATGCTGGTTCAGGTTTGGGTGGTTCTAAAGCTGGTTTAGGTGGTTCTGGAGACATGGATAAAGGGCTTGTTGCCGTGTCTTCTTCAGCAGGAACTACCCTCCTAACCACTCTGCGTACCACCTTTACCACCTTCTTACGGGTCCCATCCTGCAAGTCCTCTGCAAGCTCTGGATGGCTAGCACCAGCAGTGGTCTTAACACTGCCATTGAGGGTAAGATTCCTTTTGCTTTCTCCATTCTGGAAAGGTTCAGGGCTCAAGGGACCTCGGGGAGGCTCAGGGCTTTTGAAGCGCTCCGGCATCTTGGGCACTTCAGAGAACTTTCTGGCTGCCATCTTGTCTCTGTTGGGTGAGGGGCTTTTGACTCTCCTGAACTGTTGGTACTGGATCTCTGTGGAAGTCTCCTGAGCGGGCTGAGGACTTTTGGCACGCAGTAAGTCTCTGCCAGGCTCCAGGCTGGGGACTGACTGGGAGCGGCTACTCAGGCTGCCATCGCTGTCAGACTACTCACCCAGCAGGTACGGTAGATGCAGAAAAGTTAGTGAGGAAAGATCATTGAAAAGAACTTTAAATTACACATCTCAAAACACTGTAGTTTCCGACTATTTCCTCATGCAATACTGTCTTTATGTCGGTTCCTATGCACATATCCCTGCTTCATTTACTATTCTATGGTTGGGGGCACTTAGTAAAAACATCTCAGAACTTTTTCTAGGAAATGAAACCTTTTCAAATGGCTACCTTTCAATAGTAAATGCTGTGGTACATATTGTACCTCCTCACTAAAAGACAAATCAAAACAAATCCATTTGGCCAACAAACACAATAAACCAGGTGAAAGGGAAGTGGATTAGAATACTGGTTTCTGTTGACATTATGCAGAAGTTTGTATGCATGAGAGAAGAGAGACGGCAGAGGAGGTGAACTATCGCATAAATACACTTCAGTGACTTCAGCACTTAAAATTTCTGCGTGGAGCACTTCTCCAAGCATGCATTTGTACACTCAGACTGAAAGTACACCCCGTCTTGCTCCCTACCACGCTGTCTCTTCACTCCTACACACATATCCAGCAGATTCTGTCAGTAGATTATGACATATACCGTATAAACAATGTTTATCTGTCAGCAGGTTTCACACACAGCTCACTGATGCTTTAAGTTTATAAACTAACAGTTTTTTTACAGAAATCTTGCCACTTTAAATTGTAACAAATGTCTATTATTAAAACAGAGTGGATATTTTTTTTGGTCTGAATCTATCATTTGCATTCTAACACTTCAAATCACGCTGGGATACTGAGTCACAACTTTGATTAAGGTGTTTTACTGATATTTAGTAAGTCTGTTTATTCAGACTCTGGATTTAACCAACAACCTCCCGCTCAGACAAAGCAACAGCTGCACATCAGTCAACAAAACAACAAAGAATCAAACAAACTGTCTCCACCAAGATAACACCATTTAGAGGCAAATTACCATGTAGCAGGTGTAAAAGGGAGAAATCAATTCTCCATATGCATTAAATAAAAGATCTACCGGTACATAATTGCCTCTTCTTAAATACACATTCTCAAACTGGTATATGCTGAAGCAGCCATGAAACAAGCTTCCTGTGACAACAATTCTGCATCCTGTGTCAAACACGTGAACTTGGAGCTGACAGCATATTATTCTGCAAATAATAACTGAAAATATTTATTAGATACATGTAACTGAGGACAAATAGACAGAGTGCTTTTCAATTTGCAAATTCTCTCTTCACTGCGAGCAGTAATACTTGATTTGTTAGTATTCAGAATATCTGGGCACTTACATTGTCTTTTGAATTCTTGGGGATTGGCTTGTTCTCTTCTTTGATCTATAAAGGTCCATGTAAAAAGGTCATTAGCATTCGATTTGGGACAATAAGTCTATGCTGAGGTTATTATGCAGATGTATCCAACACATTTCATGCAGGACATTTTTAAAGACCAAGTTACGGAGAAAAACATATTGGCACCAATTTAAAGTGCCATTTCCAATTATACATTTTAAGCAGTAGCATCAGTTTACGGCTGGGTTCAAGCCAGTGGCAGCTTTTCGAAATGTAATCAAAAAAAGCCATGGCAGAAAGCTGGCGACCTACACTCTCTTATGATGCTGAAACACACTAGTCATATTCACACAACGGTTTGTGTTTTCCATCTGTCCGGAACACATACACACATGCCCTAACCAGAGGCTGTTAGCAGCTGTGCGTTCATGAACCGTGCACACAAACCCCGGTGCATTGCTACAGATAGATGTAAAAGTGAAAGCATTGATGCATTTTCATGCACACCACCTAGCTGATGTCACACAGTGCAGAAAGATGAAAATGGAGAATGGAACATCACTTTCCTTTTGCTCCCAGAAGGAAAAGCGTGATGAGAATGCCATGCTGGCAATGCTGCTGTCATGGGCTGGGCCGGGTAAGGGTTTGATGAGGGAGGGAGGGCGGGATGAAAAGATGAGTGACAGATGAAGGGACCAGCAGACAAGAGGCTGGCACAATGGATGCTGGTCTTCACAGTTATGTTATGTGAGGTCACAAACTTCTGGTAAATAAGACCCACAATGCTGGAAAGAAGAGGAGGCTCTTGGCTCTGTTGGGTAGAAAGAAATTATTAAACAGTGAGATTTGCTCCAAGCTGCACATTAAGGGAATTTATTTCATCAAGACATTAAAAAGGATCCAAATCTCAAGCCAACTGCTGACACACTCTATATTAGAGTCATATGACAGACATATGGAGAGTCAAAAGAGGGTTCATCGTACAGCTGCAGTCTGATTTCTATATCACTGAAGGCTTTTGAGTTTAAATATATATTTGTATTTATTAGGAAAAAATGAACTGAAGATACAGTGAATCTAGTGCCCTCATAAAAGGACATTACATCCAATATAGATAGATAAATAGATACTATTAAGGATAGATATAGATAGAACATATATAGTTTTTTAGTTTTTTTTTTTAAAGTTAGATACTTTTTTGTTAAAAACAACATGAATAAAATCTTCCTTTAAAAAAGGACAACTGCCAGAGAGCTTTTATTAGTAAACACAAAGTAGTTTTATTATATTATGTATTATTCTGGGATACCACACTAGATCCATCTTGTCCGGCTGTCATTCTCTCCTTTAATCCTGTATCTAGATCCCACCCTAAACTCCCCTAAAGACCCTCACGCCACGACTGACCCTTCACCAACCCTTCCAGCCAACAGACACACTGTAGCTATATAAAGTTACCCATGGCGTGCTTATCTGTTAACAGAGCTCTGTCATACTGACAGCATAGACTTTTTATAAGAGCTACCACATGGGCAGCCCACATCTCTGTAACAAATTGGTAACTAGTTAACAAAAAAGGTTAAAAAAAAAAAAAAAAAAAAAATTCATTAAAAACAGAGAAATATTACTGCTGTCAAATGATTCATCGCATCCAAAATAAACATTTTGTTTTATATGAGTGTACTGTGTATTTCTATTATGTATATATAAATACACGCACATATATATTTAAGAAATATATGTAAAGGTTTCATTTTAAATACATTTTTATATAAAATATAACAACAAAACATATGCATATAACATATAGATACATTTATATTTTCTAAATATATACTGTATGTGTGTGTATTTATATATTATACGCAATAAATAAACAGTACAAACAAACAGTATACATTATGTTAAAAAAAAAAACGTATTGTGGATGCAATTAATCACGATTAATCATTTGATGGCACTAAAAATAAGTAAAATTTTGGATGTTAAAAAGCCGTAAAAAGTAGAACCTGAAAGAACGCAAATGATCCTCCTTTTCCTCCAATGGAAAGCAAATGCAACTGAATATGTATTTGTAGCATGTGTCATTAATATTGTTAATAGGATAAAGCATATTATTTGTCCATGTATAACAAGGATACACAAAGCATATGTAAGTGGTCAAAACATAATAGAATTAAACAGCCTTAACTGATAATGATTATTATACAGTAGCCAATTATGCATTTTTGGAGGTTAGTTCAACTGAGAAATGAAGAGCCATACCAAAACAAATCCAATTTAGCTCAACAAAAGAGACAAATGAACAGCTGAAAGTTTATGGCCACATCAATAAAAGCTTCAGCAGACAGACTGTGAAGCATTCGATCCAGTGACTGTATACACAAAATAACCTCCTGACTTCATCTATCAAACACTCAACACTCACTGAACAGAAAACAGTTCAAAAGCATTCAAAAAAAGCCACAAAAGTCCAAAAATGAGGCTGATTTGAAACATTCATCTCAAGAGTAAAATAAACGAGACACCTGAAATGACACTACCTTTCTCCACAAGAGAAAACCAACTCAGACAAAAACTTCTATTGAGCCTGATGGCCTTCTACACTTAACCTCAAAATAACAATCCGGCGGCCCATTCCAGTCTCAAAATACCATTACACAGCAAAATCCCAAATCCAAACACTACGGGATCAGAAAAACTTTCAATTTAATTTACATTTTCAAATGAAACTGCTAAACTAACTAACTAACTAATTACATTTATCATTAGCACTGGTTGGCCCTGGTCATTGCTCTCAGCATGCCATCACATACAAGCCTAAAAATAGGTGACAGAGCAGGCCTGAGTCCAGACTGCAGCAGTACTTCAAGCCCACAGACTCCTCCACAGGTCTAGATCAACATATCTAACATCCTCCACCTCACCTGAGATCTTTTGCAGCAGCTCCAAACACCGAAATTCGCTTCCAAGCAAGGTCAGAGTGCAGATGAGTGCCAACCAAACCGTGAGAGGAGTGTATGTGTGTGTCCGAGACACAGAGACAGTCCTGAGAACCAAAAGACCCACGTCACACTAACCGGCAGCCTTAGTTCTGAGAGGTGCAAAGTGATAGGCTATTCCTGACTCTGCTCTGTCACAGGAGGAGGAGGAGGGAGACAGCTGTCGTGGTAGAGGGTCTCAAAGAGGCTAAAATTAAAACCCCAAGTACCACCGCTGCAACACTCTCCAGCTCTCTCCCCACCCCCAAAAATGTAGGCCAGGCGATGGACAGATCAACAGTTGCTTCTCTTGCTCAGCTGCTCCAGAGCAAACGTTGGTCCAGTGCGGACAAGTGAGGGTGACTGCTGGCTGCAACAAACTGTACGAAGCTCTCAAACGACGGTGCAAACTTTGTTGTTGGGGTATGTGGAGCGGGCATCAAGGCGATGAGCGCTGCTGGATAAGCGTTTCTCTCTGCTCGGTGAGATACAGAGGTGTAGGGTGGAGAGGGGAAATAGAGGAGAAAACCAGAAGCGCTGAGAGAGAAGGTTGAGGAAATGACGCAAGGCCTTGGCACTTCCTACACAGACTGCATTCAAAAGAGCAGAGCACAGTGGAAATAAAAGCTGCCGTGGCTCACACCTAATGAACACGTATATCAGTGCAAGAGCTCAGCACTAAAGAATGACTCTACTAAGGACTCAAAAGCCCAGTGAAATCCTCTAAACATAATAATAATAATAATAATGGTGGTGTAATAATGGTGTTACACAGAAGAAAAGACCTCAGGGCATGAAAATCTATTTTTCAATCCTAAATCCTAAAGTCAATCCTAAAGTGCATTGGATTAAGCTTTATTAATGATGTCTGTTATTGTTCTTAAATTCCTTGCATGTGCATTTATCAAAGTACAATAAGAACATAAAAACCTTTCTTCCTTAATCAACAGGAAACCGCAGTGTATAGCCGAGCCCAGACTGTTCTACACTGTCCATGGTCTCAGCCAGGAATCACTGCCAAAATCAATCATTTCCTTTATGGAGAGAGTGGAAGAAATGCCTTTTCATGGCTGTAACTCCACAGCCTGCCACTAGGAGGCAAAGCTTCCCCTATGTACAGACATACAATCTTACAAGCACAAGAGGGCGATGTAGCCCTCTTTATAGTGGCCTGAGGCCATTAGTGGTCAACACACCCAGAGAAGGGAGGCTGATTGTTTTCACCTCTTTCACTTGTATACTTTTCACTCCCACTATCATTTTTCAGGTAGTGCAGATAATAGCCTGGGGATTCGGTGTCGTGTCTCGCATACAGAAATGGCCCCGCAGGAGGTGGTGATAAATAGTACAGGCTCTGCAGATGGTGCTGGTACAGGCCTGTGGCGGCTCGGGGTGTGGTGCGAGGAGTCTATGCTACAGCATGTCCTGAAGAGGACACAGAACTACCACATGTATCTGTGTGGATTAAAAGCCCACTATGGCGGCGTGCAGGGCTGTGTGGGAGAACACGATGAGGGGGAGGGAGAAACATACAGGGGGTGGTGCATAGACTGAAGCTGAGCTGACACTGCAGTCGGATCGGAGAGAGAAACGCCATTCGGATTGGTCAGGAATGTGAGCTATGAGGCTGTCAGCTGGCGATAATGAGAAGAGTATGCAACACGAGAGAGCCAGGAACAAACGAGAACACTCTCACCTTTGCCCAACACATCACACACATAAACACAGTCAGCAAGTGCAGGACAGTGACATGTCAGTGATCCCCATACGACTCTTTACCCATGAGTCTTCAGCCTGTCAAAACCTGAGATTCTGCAGTATATAATGCAATATAATCTTTGAAATATTGGACCACAACTACTGAGATTTTTAAAATGTAAAACTATATCAAGTGCTGAAATGCATTTTTATTTATCATCAAGGTCTATATTGCCTATTTTAATCGATGATATATATAAAATATAAAAATAAATAAATAAATTGAACAAAAATATTAGCACAACTTGAGTAGTAGTACTAATGAGCTAAATCATTTATAGAAAATATTGAATGATATTGAAAAAGTTCAATTGTAAAAGATAGACATGTCATTTTACTCTTGAGGTTAAGGGTTTGGTATATATATCTTTAGGGGCACAAACTTGCTCTGATTTTCTTTGAAGTGCCAATCATTCCACAGTGGTCATTCCAGACCCGAGATCAAAGCCAGGATGGACGCTGGAGCCTTTAGCAGGTCTCAGTCCACCCATAAAGCTGGCAAAACTGAACAAGACTCACTGACATTTTTATAGCTTTCTATCATTCATAGGTACTTTATGGTAAATGCTTATGGTACATTGTTTGTATTACAGAAAAAAAAAAAATTCCAATAAAGCCCTGATAGAGTCACATGACTAATAATTAAAGGCAAATATAATTTAAGCTTTTGTGCAAAGTGACGTCTACTAGTCATGAGGAGCAATTTTCATGTATAATCTCACATAATGCCTGGTGCAATTATAGTGCCACTTGTAAAAACCACAAAAGCGGGTTATGCTCACCACACACAGCAAAACACAAAATCTTCACCACACCCAGACAAATTATGTATATCATAAATGCAAATCATCTTCCTGTCTCCAGAAGCAGAGATAAATGCATTAATCACAGCCCAGACTGTACACAATCCCCTCCACGCATCCAAAAACACGTCCACATACACAAGCAAATTCTGATCATAGATAAAGCGAGACCCTAAAATCAATGACATGATGGTCAGTCTGGAGGGTGTGACAGTGTTTATAGAGCTCAGCGGAGCTTGTCAAAGGCGCTGACAACAACCTGAGTCATGCATGAGCTGATTATAGCCAAAAATCTCTCTGTAAACCAAGATCAGCAGAACCCCTGCGTGGGCGCATCGCAGTGCTAGATTACTCAGTGGGTGAAAAAAGGTAGCCTAAGAGGGAAAATTTTGCTAAAAATGATGAATAACATATGAGCAGAAAGTACCTGCAGCAGCATCGCTCCATGAAGAGAGAAGAAAGACTGCATGTGCAGAAGATGAGAGCATCTGAGAGCATAATCTAGAGATGGAAAATACATACTGAACGAAGCAATGCCAACATTGGCCTCATTTTCCCTAATCATTACTGCTAGACATCCTCATTACCAAAAGTATCCAAGACGAAGTTACCGGGTGGCTAGGTCTTCTCTTTAGCGGTTCCAGCAACTGCAAACTGAATTTGACCTCAGACGGGACAAAAACAATACAGCTGGCATTCACAAAGCACAGATATCTTGTCTAATCCCTCTGATCTTATCCTTAGTTGTTGTTTGACAACTGACCAATGTCATCTAAACACAGACATCTTTTCCTGTGAACTTCATTTAAAGATTTTCTTTTCCTTGCATCGCTATAAACAGAGTAGAATAGAGTTGTACATGACATGGATGTTGTAAAGCGACTGCTCAGCATCTTTAACAGCTGTGACCTAAAATAAATAAAAAATAAAAATAAAATATAAAATAAAATTTAAACTAAACATTAAAACAAAACCCAAATAATCAAAATAACAAAAACAATTATTCAAACAAATTCAAACTAAATAAAGTAACCCTCTCCACCCCTCCTATTAAAGCAGCAGAGTGCTCCAAGATACACTCTACACACGTGAATACAGTACTCAAAACTGTAACCAAGGATACTAACCCAAGCATACAGTAAATTGAGTGGAAGCTGATTATGAGTGACAATGAAGAGGAAAACATTAGCAGCACTATTGTTCTGTTCCTCTTGACTTCCTCTTTCTGCCACTCCCTTCTTAAACATGGAACATGGGCGCATTTCTACACATCCATGAGTAATTTTTAAGGACACTGTTGGATGAGTGTTAACAGGTTAACCACACCTCACTGAGCCAGTCATGTCTTGGCTCTGCTCAAGGGTACTGGCTGGCACATCTGGGTCACTGTTACAGACAGACAGACCCTGGATGTGATTCAACATCTTGGATGCCTTAAGATATACACACACAAACAGATCCATTTATAAAAACCTGTCATCACCTGCTAAAAACAGCAGTTAATTATTCCCATTCATCTGATGTTGCTATCATTTTGGCACGAAACAAGACAGATAAGAGGAAATGATTATTTATAGAAAACATTTTAGAAGTTAAAATATGTTCCCAAAAAACTGCTGCTTGTACACTACTGTACAAAAGATGTTCTTTTCAAAGTAATACTTTATTTAGCAAGGATACTTTAAATTGATGAACAAGTTCAAAGTATTCTTTAAAAAAATAAATTAAGATTACAAAAATAGTAGGCAGCATATATCAAAGCAGCATAAATATGCAGTGTTAATAATAGTTCTGTCAAACAATTAAATGAATCCAAAATAAAACCTTTTTAATATAATACTGTACGGAGTATGTTTATTATGAATATACACATACACACAGTATATATTTTGAACACATTTATATATTCTCATACTTTACATTATATGCAAGTATATTTACATTTTTCTTAAATATATCCATGTATTTGTTTGGATTTACATATACATAATTAATATGCATAGTACACACATACATTATGTACACAAAAACCTTTATTTTGGATTAGAGTAAAACTTTGTCAGCACTAGTTAATACTACTACTACTAATTTCATTACATTTCAAAACAGCATATTATAATGATTTCTGAAGGATTAGTTGAGAGCAAAGACACTACAGATGCTCAAAATTCATCATTGCCATCAGAAATAGTAAAATTTTAAAATATAATAACTCTTCTAATGTAACATTTTTACACCAATGATAAAAGCAATCTTGTAAAAATACGTTTGCACAGTAGTGTATGATAATGCATAAGATTTTTTTGCTTAAAATGTATCAAATTTAAAGGCAGTTGTGTATATTACATACAAATATATGTAGAGGAAACAAAAAAAAAACATGCCAAATGACATAACTAACATTGATATCATAACTGTAGTTAGTCGAAATAAATGATTTAAATAATATCTGGAAAATCCTGACTTTCTATCAAGTGTAACAACAATTAGAATTATGTTAGATTAAGAGCATATAATATTTTCAATTCTATTCAGTGTTATTTGTATAGTGCTTTTCGTTATATATACACTCCTAAATATAGTTGTCCTCTGTTATGGGTGCATCAAAGCCAGTCTGACTACAATATAACTAACATCTAATATAGTTACAATACAACTAATTGTCCATCTAGGTCTATGATGAGTGCCAGACTCCTCTCAGGCTGTGTAAAATGTGGATGTGCTGATAAAGTGCAGATCCGTGAAGGTTTTCCTGACAGCAGCCATTAGAGCTGACAAGTCTAAGATATTTAAAAACCACCATAAAGGTCAAGAAAACTCTGCCAAGACCACAATTCATCTTGACCCATTTTACCATTCGGGTTTAACTAATTCAAACATAACTGAGACGGGTTTAGACTTTAGATTAACGTAGAGCATGGTTACCAAACCGGCACCAGACGTGTTTAGGCCTTCATGGCAAGCCTCTTTCTAGCCACAATCAGCATTTGTTTAGCAGCCAGGCTAATTCTGTGCGTCTGTGCTAATCTTCGTGGAATGCAGGGGAAATACGGCTGCATTTACACAACTTAAGGAATTTAGCTGGTCCTTCACCCCTGCTCCGGGTCGAAGGTCAGGAATGAATTTTAACGGCCATGAGCGCATCAGGGACCAATCAAAGGTTACGCAGAGCGTGGGTGGGTTTTGTCTGTAATGGGTTCACTTGAGTACCAAACACTGTATCAAACTGACAGCCCTTCGGCTGGAAACATATTGAACTTGTGATATTACATAAATGCCTCTGAAGCAGCGGTTCCCCGTGAAGCATGCCAGCACATGTGAATTCCAGTTCAAGAGCGCTCGTCAGACTCAGGAAACGTCCGCTTGGAAAGAGTTCTTCTGTTCTAGGAAAGAATCTTCCCAATGTTTTGAATAACAAAGAATAATTGTATCACAGTGTTTATATGGATCATTGTCGAAAGAGCATATCCACGAGTCTGATTGTTTGTGGACGAGCTTTTGCTCTGAATGTGCCCTCAGATGAATAAAGAGTATTTGAACTCTTTTGGCTCGACTTTAAATGTCAGGCTGCTTAACTGGCACTGGGTCCAAAATGACAGCACCGTTTTTCTGAAGCCAGGGACAGGTTCCGTTCTGAAGCTAAAACCACACCGCAGTGCCCTGTGTTTGGAGCCCATTGCATTCTGGGACAGCTCAGCTACACATAGCTGTGGTTGTAGTAATAGAGTGAGACATAGCACAGCTCTACACTTGAGGTCTCCCAGTTAGAAACACACATAATAATAATAATAAGTTGTTGCAGTTGTCATTTCAAATACTTATGAAATGTTATATTTATATTTGTATTAATATAGCATATAATTGAAATATTTTCTATTAGTATAATAATAATAATAATAAAAAATGTAATTTCCATTTCTAAATGCCATTTTGTTTGTATATAGTATGTATAATATGCACTTTATAAAATAATTTTGTATAATTATACATATATAAAATAATAGGCAAAACAAATTAAGCATACAATAATTAAGCAACAAATATTTATATTTGAATAAATGTAGAAATGGAAATTGATTGCATATTCTATTATAATTGCAAACATTGCAAAAAAAATTGCAAAAGTCATAAAATATAATTCAACTTAAGTCAAGTCACATTACAGGTTTCTTAAGGCCTTTGTATCCATTGTGTTTTCTAATCAGAGAGTCTAGTACATCAGTTGAATGTTTGTATTTCCTGTGCAATATTGTGCTGGAAGCTTGAGAGGAAATTACACAGAATGTGACAGCACACAAACAACCAGCGGCTTACCAAAATGTATGGCTCATCTCAATTTCCCTTAACCCAGGAACAAGCATCCTCTGCTGCACTGATCTGCATGGAACTTTGGTAAACACACCCATCGAACCTTATTCAAATCAAACAAAGCCACAATTACCATCATAATTGCATTTCTCCACCACGCGGACACCAACCGTCTACTTATTTCTGTGAATAGGCTCTGATGAAAAGGATGCCTTTATCAGACGACTGCCACATTATCATGCAGAGAACACAAGACTATTAAAGAGAAGGAGCCTTGTGTCATCTGTTTTTTACAGCATCTCCAAGCATGGCAGAAGCTCTGTGCTTTAATCCATCAGTAAGATGACACACGGTCTCTATTCTCACTCATTGACAGCCTTTTGTCCACATGTAACAGACTCATATAGCCACCATCTGGCATTCAGGATGATTTCATGCCAGCATCTACTTAGGCCAAGATGTTGGCACTGAATCTAGGCATAACCGACCACTTCAGGCTTAAGATTTCCTCGATGAAATGGCACCACAAGGCAGTTCTCTTCAGTATTTAATCAGCAGCCATCAGAACGGAATTGCAAAAATGTAATGGACTGTGTTTACATGCACAGCTACAATATTTACTTAATAACCCGTGTAAGGTCACATAAACACTTTAAATTGTGTTCTTTTATCAGGTCAAACAACACTTAAAAGTTGTCTGTATATTAAACTTGCACAGAATACACAACGTAAAAACAAATAACAGAAAGGACAGAAAATAAAACAACAGAAAACAAGAAAACAAACAAACAGAAAAAAGCGCAAAACACATAAAACAAAAAACAAACAAAAATAATCTTCAAAAAGGTAAGCTATGGCAGTGAAATAAAGGACAATGTAAACACAACGGTCAAATTATTAATTGCTATTAATCGCATTCGAAATAAAAGTTTTTGTTTGCATAATAAACAATCTACAGTCCCTGACAAAAGTCTTGTCGCTTATCTATTTTGTAGAAACACCTGCTATTAACCTGACTTTAAATTA
>JAUCMS010000025.1:9608192-9620253 GCA_032357445.1 Enteromius radiatus | reverse complement strand
TCTTGATTAGAAATATATTTCAGCGGCACTTGAGGTCAATTTGTACACAAGTGACAAGACTTTTGTCAGGGACTGTATTTTTATCAAAAATATAACAAATAAAAGTTAAAAAAAAGTATTAAAAAATCAGGGGGGAAAAAAAGCTTAATTAAAGCTGATTAACTGAAATCAAAGTGATCAATAAAATCTAACCAATCTAAACACCACACTATGTTTGTTCCTAACTCTGTCATGGAAGAACGCTCGCTGCTGTGCTGTGCTGTGCCATCAGGCATTAATTGATTGGCCTGGCTTGGTATGCCAACCACTGTGGTAACAGCAAAATCCAGCTATTGAGTAAACATCAAATACCAGCACAATCCCGAATCCTCAGTGCAAGCTACTGTTGCCAAACAAACACTAAGAGACTTTGTTTTTTTATAGAGAAAATGAATCAGTGAGCTCTGATCCCCCCATTTGAAGTTGCCTTCAATTGACCTTTGGGGGCTATTAAGGGGTTTGCTTTGTAATCATTCCAGGTTGCGTTACACTGGCATGCCTGTGTCATAAACAGGAAAAACACCTGCTGGTTTCTCAATCCTAGAAAACAAGCATCTCTGCAAGAACAGAGGAACTTCCTGCCCAGGCTGAGGTGTAACAGAGCCGGTCACAGCATGCTCAACTTCCTACTTACGCCATTAGTGTAAATGCTCTCAGCTCAAAGACCTGAATTTAGACCTCAATTTTTGTAGGAGTAAAATATATATGCAGTATATTTTGTAAAAATTCATATTCACAATTTTGAGCACTCCAGGGTGATCATGAACATGAAAATATCCAGCTCTGGCTTCATGTTTCACAGAAATATATATATATAGAGAGAGATTTTTTGTTGTTGTTGTTTGTTTGTTTTTTTGGTGAACACAGGGATAAAAAGTACTCTATGTGTACAATGAAATAATATACTGCTGTATTTTTGATGTTGTGGGTCTATATTTCTGCTGGAGGTCCTGGACATCTTCTTTAGACACATGACATCATGGATTCTATCAAATACCAACAGATAACAAATCTAAAACTGACTCTGTTAGGAATCTTATAATGGGCCGTGGTTGGGTCTTCCACTCTGACAATAATCCAAACACAAGAATTAGTCACTGAGCACAAAATTAAGCTTTTGCCACGGCTGTCCCAGTCTTCTGACCTGAATCCTGAGTGAGGTGAACTAAAGATGAGAAGCACCATCATGGAGCTGGTATTCTGAAGGATCTGGAGAGATTCTGGATGAAGGAATGGTCTTTTTTCTCTTATCAGGTGTTCTCCAAACTCTTCAGGAATTACAGGAGAAAACTCAGAGCTGTTAGGAAAAACTCCCCATTTTCAATAGTTTTACTTCAATAATAGGTTAGAATTTTGTAAAAAAAATTTAACGAAAGATCAAAAGGATAAACAATGCAGATTCATTTTCACAGCAACCACTGCTTAGATTTAACAAGGGTATATATATATATATATATATACACACACAAACATGCATGATTTGTTATTCTAATTTTTATAATATAAAAAAAAAAATTATTATTATTTAGATATAACACTGTGAGTCTGTTCAAAAAGGGATGCTGAGACTCATGTCTAAATCATAATTCAATTTTAAGATTACATAAAGAAAGGCACAAACAACTATCTGAATGCCACATAAGCAAGAAAACATCATGAGTAAAGTATAAGCATTAGCCTGAGCAGGTAACAAACAGCACAAGGAAAATGTTTGTGTTTTGGCAGGCCCTTTCATTACTGTGCCGTGTCATGTATCAGCCGGGCGGAGAGCTGCTCTCAGCACACAAAAGCCCTTCATTAAAGACGACTGCCCCATACTCAAAACATGGCCACAGTGTTGTTGGGCGTCAACAAAGGCTGAAGTGCTCGCACCGGAGAAACCATTTAGAAGAAGTGTTTAATTACACACACAATCCTAGAATTCGAGTCCCTTATTTCCATAAGTCTCATTCTTCTCCACTGCGTTTCTCATAATGTCGCATGCGTGCTCTGACTAGCTCTTTCATTATTTAGCTTCCCCGTAGCAGGTCTCTTTAAATAATTGAAACTTGCAGAGACGAAAGCAGCATGTCAGGGACAGAATGAGATCCTTAAGGACCCTGCAGTGCACCCTGAAACCTCTCAACCCACTTCAACCAGACCAGCAAGCCTCACCCCTGCCCAAAAATGAAGCCACAATTGCTTCAAATGCACTGCCAGACAACGTCCCCGTAATGACACAACCCAGCCCCTGACAGTCACATGGAGCATGGCAGGCAGATGGAGCAGAACTAACAATGGGGCGGTCAGCGGGGATTCTTGGGCTTGTGCTGGTAACCCAGTCCGCCTTGCGGAGGCTGGCGACTCACATTGTGGGTAATGGCTAGCGTGTGTGAGGGTGGTTTTTCCTATACCCAGAGTGCACTCATTCACCTCCTCCAAACCTCAGGTCTCACCACTCCAACATAGCATCTTTATTTTTCCAACTGAATTGAAGGAATTCAGGTGTGTGTGTGTGTGTTTGTTTTGCTATAGTTGTAAGGACCAAATGTCCCCACAAGGATAGTAAAACCTGACATTTTTTACTTTTCAAGACATTTGTTCGGTTGGGTTAAATGAAGTTTATCTTAAAATGTAAAAATACAAAAAGATATCCGTGATGGGTAGGTTTAGGGGTAGGGTTGGTGGAGGATCAGTACCAAATATTGGATCAGTACACCAAAAAAATAAAAAATAATCTCAATACAAAAAAGTCTATCAAAGTCCTCACAAATATAGCAAAACAAACATGCATGTGTGTCTGCGTGTGTGTGCGTGTGTGTTTAATACAGTTATTATATCAACTTTTGAATGTTATAAAAATGTTTTTTTTTTTATTGAGAAATCACGTTTTTTTTTCTTTGGGTTGTTTAAGTAATTATAACTTCAACAAATAGAGGTAATAAAAAAAAATGTAAAAAGTATTGTTTGTTAGGTTTTTTTTGTTTTTTTTTTCACATATTTAACATTTGTTTTATACCAAAAGCAGATAGCTAAAAATGACTGCTGGACTAATTTTTTTCCTTTTACGCCCTGAAGGAGATATCACAGGTTCATCAGGTTTGTTGAAATGGTTACATTTATTGGTTTATCAAAACAAATTTTTTTTTGCAAATAAACTCTTTATGTTTTTTTACAATTGTAATTTAGTGCATATATTTATCAAAATAGTACTTTCTAGAGTTATTTTTAGGCTAACTATCAAGTTTATGGACAATGCATGGTTTTTCTGAAGTAAATGTAAGGTCACATGACATGTTTACATGCTGTTCTTTTGATGTTTTTTCATGGTGGAAACACTGATTAAGTGATTACATGAGTCATGATAAAATCATGTGTATTCATGTTAAAGGGATAGTTCACCTAAACATTCACATTTCGTCATCATTTAGTCACCCTCATGTCATTCCACACCTGTACGAGTTTCTTTGTTGAATCAAACATTTGACGGTCCCCATAGACTTCCATGGTGTTTATTTCTCTACTATGAAAGTCAGTGGGGACCAAAAACTTAACATTTCCAGGTTTCTCAGTAGCGCATGTTGTCTTAGTTGGGTAAACGTCAAAAGCAAAGAATAGAAAGTACCAAAAATACATATTTTTCATTCCCATTTGCTTAAATAGCAAAAGAAAAACTATGCTTTGGTTGACAATTTATTTTAGAACGAACTTAATAAACCATGATAGTAAATAAAAATAATGTACTAAATATATAAATAAAGTAAAACATTTAAGTTTATTTATGAAATATTCAATTCAATACTGGTTCAGGCATGAGCACGCCTCAGTGTAAACTGGGTGTGTTGGGCCTGTACTGTCAAAAACGCTTACTCGGCAGTACACATGGTCTGTAAACGCTAAAATGAGGATTTCCCAACTTGCAATCACTCTCACGGTCAATGGAACATCTGCAAGATAATCCAAAATAAAGCTCGTTTCCGTATTACACTGCTTTACGGTGGCTTATCTCTGTGGGGAGGGCCTTCCTCGATTACAGATTGTGGCGTTTTCCGACTGTGATGATAAAGACCTCCGTTACTGGGGTAGACTGGTGGAGAATGGTGTTCGAGAGATGCCAAGACTCACATCACTCCCTTCCTCGACTGGATGCTCTGATAAAAGGCCTTTTTAAGAGGCTTCTCTACAGTCCCATGATCAATGGTGAGGGAGTGATGTAGTGAGCAGCATCCATAATAAGCCACTGGAGTCAGCACAGGATATCACTGACACGCAGCGCGTTTAATTTTAACCAAGCGTATGAGTCTTGGAACAACATCCAGAGAGAAACAATAAACCATGAGCCATCAGGAATCACTGGTATTTCAGTCCAGACCACAACCACTCTGGACTGCATGGAAAAGAATAAGCCCGGGGCAATGAGCATTCCTTTCCCTACGCTCTCTTCAAATTGCTTCTATTTCCAGGGGGTTATAAATTACAATTTACAGGACAGAGCATCAGTTAACAATTGTGAGGCTTTTTACAACAAATTAAGTAATGATTGAATAGGGTTTGATTCGGATCCTCTGTATAGGATTGCAAAATAAACATTCTGTCATTAATACTCCATTCGTGGCCAAATGAAAATGCATGTATGGCGTGCTGTTGGATAAACCCCCTGAGAGTCTTTACAGATATATATTGCTGTGAGAAACCACAGCTTTAGATGCTGAGAACGGTATGATCCGGCAGCCTCAACTAAATCCAGCCTGCAGTAAAAACAGCTGAGCTGATACATGAGAGG
The DNA here is from genome assembly GCA_032357445.1 of Enteromius radiatus. Taxonomy (NCBI): domain Eukaryota; kingdom Metazoa; phylum Chordata; class Actinopteri; order Cypriniformes; family Cyprinidae; genus Enteromius; species Enteromius radiatus. The sequence continues at coordinate 9,615,452 of JAUCMS010000025.1, read as the reverse complement.
CTGTGGGATGTAGAGTGGAAGGAAAAAGAGGGGAATTCTCCTTGTCGAGCCGTACAGAGAGGCCTTTCTCCAGGCTGGGGTCACAGCCAATCACAGCCATTTCACCAAGGCTCTGTGCTGAGTGGGCCTGACCATGCAGCACACGCAAAATGTTAATGTAAAGTGGGCTTTCAATGGAGCTCTCTGTTGCTTTTTATCTTGAGCATTACGAGCAGAGAGACCAAGTTGAATGTAGAAGTAGGACTTTTTTCCACACACACACAGACACACACACACACACACACAACTATTTGTAGTAAACATACAGCATATATTTAGAAGATATTGACTTTGTATTTTTGTGTATATATCTATATTAATATAAACTATATCACATCTAGATTTATGTAATATTTTTCTTAAATATATACATGCACAATATATACATGCACTTAAATATACGCACAATAAATATACACACTACACAAAAATTATATATATATAAATATATAATAAAAAATGTAAACAAAAACTTTTATTTATTATTTAAACATTTAATTTATTTATGATTTGACAACACTAATTAAAATATAATGATTTTTAGTTTTTAACTAAAAAAAAAAAAAACTTTTTACTGACCCCAAACTTTGAATAGCAATGTACGATTTTAAGACATTTTAATTATTCTAAAAACATTTTAGAATAATGATATCCCAACAAATTTCTAATCTTTCTTTGAAACGATACATGGATTTTTCTTTCTTACAAAGAAATAATAGAAAAATTAATTGTCTATTAGCTAAAAATATTTTTGAGCACAAATCATATATTATGTTATAAAATTGTTCTTTTGCATCAAATGAATCCTAATGGACTCTGCAACCCTGCAGAGGATAAAAGTGCTATGGAAAATGGGTGGATGGATGGAAATCTTAATTCATCATGTTGCTTTTGCTCACTTCCTGTTTTACAGTGTGGGGAATGAGGGTAGACACCATGGGGGTTTTTACTGCAGTAGACCATCGCGAGACCACTTTCTCATGACATTGATGAAAGGTCCATCCTGACAGGAAGTATCACAACTCTAATGGGTCGAACTGATCGTCTCGTCTGCCCCATTCTGCTCGATCCCCTTCCTCTGGAGACTTCCTGTCTAATTGTGACACTGGTGAGTGAAAAACCAGGTGGCATGAATGCAGAAAGTGCTACTTGACATCCATTAACAAAAACAAAAAGCACATTCTTTTAAGTATGCATTTAGAGGAAATTGACGGTAATTTCAGACAGGGCTGTACTGTAAAAAACAAACAAAAAACCTTGATGTTATGTAATCCATATCTGTTAAAACTAAATTCCACAGAACTGAACATTCCCATAGAAGCGACTCAAGCGTAAAGATGAAATATGTTGTTGTCGCCCGACCTCCTTCAATCTGACTCTGCTTTCTCCAGAGACCCAGTCGGGAAGTGTCATGTTTGTTCCAAAGCAAATTCCAAAAATACCAAGAATGGGACTTTAGGGAGGAGGAAACATTTCCAAGCCAGTCATAGAAACAAGTAACGAATGCAATTCATGTTCCCCTTAAAGAGACAGTTTACCCAAAAATTTATTGACTTGCCCTTATGTGTATGTGCACTTTCTTCTGTGGATAAAATAAAATAAAGAACAAACAAATTTGGACCACATTTACTTCAAGTACATGGGGGGGAATAAAAACAAATCTTAAAATACCCTTTGTGTTCTACACAAGGAGGAAAGTAAAACAGGTTTGGAATGACATATAGAGGAATAAAATTACATTTATGGGTGAACCATCACTTTAACAAAACCCATCAACAACTCTCAATTATTATTGTTCTTAATTGTTTATATATAAATCATAGCATTCTATTTCTATTATTTCAACTTATGAATAAACAGAAATATGATCAAGGTATTTAACCCCTGAACAGACTTAAGAATTATGAAGAAAAAACAAGATGTGGATCAAAAATACCCACTACTGATAAAAGCCATTGTACAAGAATGCTGAAGGACTACTGTAACACGTCATCTTATTCACATGGGAAGAATGGCCATTTAAATAACTTAAAAGCTTATCTCTAACGACGTTACAAGCAGAGTACGTAAAAACTGGCTCTTTATCCCAGTTCCTGTGCTAGGGCTTCCTGAACATGCTCAATTACTTCCCTCATATCACACTCCTGCCTGGTACACCCAACATTATGACACATGGCACTCTGCCCTAAAGGTCAGCAGTCAAATTAGAGCAGGATTACTGTTGGGGAGTAACTAACTGTAGTGTGACAAAATACTGCATCGCCCTTTTCTGCCACACTGTATTAAGCACACAGCTTTACAATAGAGCGCCCTGAATGCAAATACACTCCTCTTAAAACAAGCATAAGTTCAGAATATCTGATTCACTTCTGTAAATCAGTTCATGCAAAAGTTCCAGTTAAAAAAATAAAAAATAAATAAAAATACAACAACATCATACCAACATTTGATAAATGCTGCAGTTTAGGTCCATATGTTAAACCTATTTATAAAACGGTTTCTAATTAATTATTATTAATTAAATTGCATGATTTATTCGTTTTCAGTTGACACTTTATAGCACTTATTAATCTAGGTTAATTAATGAATATAATAGTGTTATTGATTGTTAAAGCATGCTAGTTCATGTTTAGAATGTGTAACATTTCTTAATAAATGCTGCAAACAAAAAAATTTTAATTTATGCCACATGCATTGACTGTGGTTTTGGAGAGAAGAAAATAAAATGCTGCTGAGGTCCAAAGAAAACGTTTAAGAAAATAAAAATATTTAACTTTAGAGATCAGAAATGTTGAAAAGATTGAGACCTAGTGAAAGCCAATCAAATCAGGATGGCTTCCTGAACAGCGCTCATGGTCTTGTGGAGTAAAATAATAAAGTTTGGGCCAAGAGCTACAGTGCCTGTACACTCCGAGGAGGGGTCTCAATCATACTTTTTAATATTAGCAGAAAATTACAAAACGGGCGGTTATGTCTCTAAAATCTGATATTGTGTGGAAACATTTAAAGCCAAAAAACTGCCAATGCATGCTATATATGCACCTGTGACTGCATGCTGAATTCTACTTGAAACTAGAAATTGCAGACATTGTTCTTACAGAAAACCAATTGTGATTAGTAGTAAAAATTGTGATTATAGTTTAAAAACCTCTCATGGTTTATTGTTTTAGCAGAACCTGTCTCTTAAAGCGGTATGCTACATTAAACATAAATGTTTCCTCAAAACACATGCCAAAATAATGTGCGCAAAAAACGATTGAAAGGTTAGTTTTTAAATCTTGTTTAAAAATCTGAATCGAGTTCACACAATATATTTTTTTAAAAAGTCATATCCAACTATCATCTTTGGTTGGGGGGCCTGTAAGATTTCCAGCCTCTAGGATTTCTGTGGTTGTTATTTTACATATACTTGCATATGAAAATCCTAGCTTGGTAAAAGTTCTCCCAGATCTCTCAGATGCAATGCCAAAGAAACAGAAGTACCAGAACCCACAGGCAGCAAGAGAGAAAGAGAAACAAAGAGATGGAGGTCACAGAGAAAAGAGAGTGGGAGCGTTTCAGCCGAGGAGCAATTTTGAGTTAAAATGGTTGTTACCCAATGACAGAGAGAAAAAGTATAGCCATATTTACTTAATTTATAACAGCTAACACCTAAATAATTACTATCAAAAACAAAACTAATCCAGTGCTACTGATACTGTAATATCAGAAGAAAATTAAAACTCCTATGTTCACTTTTACATCTAACTACAAAACACCTGCACTGCATTTGAGACACTGTTGTCACTATAGCTGCTTGAGCGTGGACAAAATTCTGGAGAGGGTAAAACTTATTCGTGAAACATTCGTAAATACAAGATTAAATTCTTAGTAATTTGCACGTAAAACTGACCTTTTCCGAAATCTGTCCTCTGGATCCACAAATGCTTCGTAAACTTCTGATTTGTTAGTGAAACATCATTATGTTAATGAATTCCAATCACTCATAAATAGGCTACGTGTGCACGCTCACTCACAATTAGCATATGAATTACAGCTACGCAAATTGCGTGTCCAGGAACGCAGTGGAATATTCTGGTCTACTTTCTCAGGTTTGGTTCCAGTATATTACATCAATGTAAAAAAGACTAATAGGCCATACAATACATATTCAAGAACAGAAAAACTGAATTGTGGGCAGTTGTGCTCTAAAGTACAGCATTTAAAAGTGCCACAATTACTCAGCGCAATGTTTTCTGGTAGAAAACAATCCTTCACTGACATCTCTGCCACTTAAGTCTACTCTAAGTGGAGAAGAAGAGAAGTACAGCAGTGTGGTGCAGAACATCCCTGGGGTGCTGTGGGCCAGTCCTGCGGCAGAGACAGGGCCATACTGGCTCCGTCTAATGAGACAAGAACACTACAGTACAATCCTGATGTGCTAGACTTTGCAGCCAGTGATTACGAAACCATACCGCAAAACTGACATTTAGGATTGCTTATTAATTGTGATTGTACTGTGAATACAACTTATTTCAACATTGTTAGAAGTGTATGCAGGAAAGACTCTCCTGAAAGACTGGTATGCTAATGAAAGCATACTTGCGGTCTTCGTGCAGCCTCCACAGAGTACTAGTAATGATGGACCTCTGAGGTTTGTTAACTGCAAAGTCATGCTTTCACATTGCCTGTAAAACAGCATGATGGCACATTGAGGCTGGGTGTCAGAATGTCTGCATCAATCTTTGTGTGTGTGTATAAGGGTCTGGGGGCATCTGGCGCACAGCTGTAATTCTTCTGCAGACAGTGTCGTAGAGTGCAACCTTGCTGGAGGTCAGTCAGGCGTAATGAACTGCCACCCATGATGATGCTTCCACAGTCACTTCACTGCGGCAGAGTCAGCAAGAGCTTTTAGCGCTGAACACACTGATATAGCTGTATTAATGGCAGATTATCTACCTCAATAACTTGAAAAATGCATCTGTGTCTTTATAAGACATCCTCAGCAAATATAATTTGTGGCAAAGTGTTCATCGAAAACTACTTTAACTCTACCCTTGTTATCTTGAAAGAAAATGAAGGTTACTGTGAGGCACTTGAATTGGAAGTAAACAGAGATCAATTTTAAAGAACTGAAAAAGCAGAAACACAAAGCTTGGCATTTTATTAAAGCTATGTATTATTTGAGTTGTAAAGCAGATCGGATCATTATTTTTAAAGTCGCTTTAGGGTTTGTTCAGTTTTCTTGGAAACAAAGCCGTGAATATAGTTAGACAGAAAAGGTAAGCATGCCATCTTTTTCACATCTGCGTTGTAATGGTTTGCTAAAACTAAAACTATTAAAAAGTTGTATTTAAAAATAAAAAAAATCAGTATTGAAAATCTTGCACCCAAGTTTTATCTATTTGCCCAAGTTTACCCAATGACACTTACTGTTCATTTGTAACCAACTTAAAAAATAAAAGGTAAATAAACTAACCAAATAAAAAAAAATAATTTAAAATAAAAATTTAAATATAAAAATAAAAGCCATTACAAAATATAAAATAAATTATTTAATAGTATTGCATTAGTTAACTTAACTGTTTAACCTTCATTATTAGTTTCTCGCTGCAAATTAAATTTTCACTTTTATTAATAAAATGAGGGACAAATTATTTTTATTTATTGGTTTTTAATCAATATTATTCTATAAATGCTTAAACTCTGATTCTAAATGATTCTAGTATTAATGATTCTAGTATTAATGATTCTAACCAAATAACAAATACCAAAATAGACAGCACTAATAAAAAAAAAAAAAATTCAGACTCCTTAGGAAGTGCATTGACTACTCAACTATGGAGCTGATTAAGACACACCCTAAGCGTTGGACTTTAGACTTTAAAAAAAATAAAAGTGCCTTCAGGCCTAGTTGTGTCTTCACAGAGACCATCTGACTAGACAGAGAGCTGAAAATAGACCGTTTTTACCTGTTTGTTTCAGCAGGGTCTGTACTGTGCCTATTCTAGCTTCCTCACACCCATCTCAGGACATCCTGGCTATAATGGTCAATGCCTAGAAGAATAGAGGACTTCCTGCATGTTCGCTGTTTTCTTCTAAGGAATAGGGAATGGTGGGAATAACATACCATTCTTCAGCCGCTCCAAAGACATTCCTGCAATGAAGGGGAAGTTCCTAACTGCATTCTTTGCCAAATTCAATTACAAAAGAACATCAAAAATATTTCCAACAGTCAAAATAGTGTGTGTATTATTAGTAATCGAATTACCCAGCAAAAATAAAGAATAGTCCTTTGGTCTTTTGACTCAAAAACAGCAACACTCGGCCATGAAGAGGTAGAAAGTAAAAGGTCATTCAAGAAGTTATCTCAATGAAGCAGCAGAGCCCAGCTGTGCCTGTTGGATGAGACCTTCGTGAACTCCATTCGCTTGGCTTTTGTTTGCACTGGGACATGATCGTTTTACGGCTCGTCTTTATTTGGATTAATGATAAAGCTGTTGCTATTTGTTTTCTGGGACAATAGCACAGAGAATGGCTCCCGCTGTTGAGTGAGGCCCACAAATCAGTGCAGCCCTCCACACATCACACAGACAAACACAGACACGTGCTACAAAACACAACTACCCGAGACCACACCACAGAACAGAGGTCCAGCTCCTCACTTCCTGTTTGTCAATTATTCCTTTCCAAACTCACATTTATAATAAGGATGTGCAAAATAGTTACACTTTAGGAAACATGTCTCAAGAAGACTTAAAGACCCATGCAAACTTAACTCTTTTTAAATTTTTTGTGCTAAACATTGATGCCAATGGTAGGGCGCTACAATTTTCACAAAGCAAAAAATGTGTACTGAATCCAAAATCCTGTAACAAAAAAGGAATTTACTACATAACACAGAATGTCATTGAACTTGCCAAATTGTGGATGAATACTTAAAAACAACAACAAATAGGTTAACTTAAATACATAAATGCATTTACAGCAGCCCGTCAAAATAAAAGTTTGGTTTAACTTGAAGAAACTGTGACTGAAATATATTACTTAATATAATGATAGTACTACTACTAATAACACAAATTATTATAAAAACAGAATATTTACCAGAAAGATTATAAATTTATTTAGCAGAAATTTTTACATTTAAAATTTTATTTCAGATAAAATATATATATATATATATATATATATATATATATATTAGTGCTGGGCAATGATTAATCGCGATTAATCGCATCC
>JAUCMS010000025.1:9582594-9601744 GCA_032357445.1 Enteromius radiatus | reverse complement strand
AAAAATACCGAGCAGTTTGAAAACGCCCAGAAATTGACAAACGCTAACTTTTGCTCTGCAGAGACCTCAGTCTCCAGGAATCGATTGGGACAATAATATAATAATAACAACCCATTGTCTCGTTTTGCTTTTGGTGGTCATCAGCTGTAAAATCATCTCAGAATAGATCTAGGGATGTATAAAGGGGTCTTGATTAGATGGGTATAGGTCATGGGTTATCATCATTAACTAAAACTACTATTGTTAACTGAAATAAATCAGACATTAAATATAAATATTACACTTAAACTAAATCAAAAGTAGATATGTTGCCTTGCAAACAAGTTTAATCTGACACAATTATGTAATAAATTGGTAATAAACAAAACAGCTAAAACTAAACTAAAACTGTGACTGAAATAAAAATAGATGAAACCTAAGTTTTAAATAAAAAAGCACATAATAAAAAGACAAAAGAAACAAATACAGTTATACAATAATTAAAACTAAATAAAATTAAAACTAAAATAAAATAAAAGCTTATTTATAATATCAATAAAATCTATTTCATTCAAAGCACTGAAATTACTAACGGGCAATAAATAACTTTAAAAAAGCAATATTAGAAAACTAATAAATTACACAATAATTAAAATAAAATTAAAATAATAACTGAAAATAAAAAATGCAATTTTTTTCCATGTTAATGCAAATTTGTATTAATAAAAAAAAAATTATACTAAAATAACATGGTCTTGTGGGACTAAGATCTTGGGTTCATGTTCTTCTTAATTAGATCACTATTTAATGCCTTGCCCTTTTGACAGCTTTTTGTTTCGTTTCATATTTAACACTTGAGTTGATACACAAGTTTGACAACGCTTGTGATTACATTTTCTTTATAAAATGACCTAACAATTACAGGACACATTTGAAAAATAAGTTTGCAATTTGAAGTGATCATCAACGTTTAAAATGCTCTCAAATCAGCCAAATTATATTTTGTTTTGTAATTTTGTATATTGTATTCATAGTGCACTATGGTCTAACTAACACAATTATTCAGGTGGTAATTTGTGATTTTTTTTATTTTTATTATTTCAGAATTTTTGCCATTGTCTATCGAGTTAATATGTTCTCTAACCTGCAGAATGGCGCGCTTAAAACAACTGCAAAGATATGTTAAACAAGCCTACTGTAACGCTCGTACAAGGAGGAGGAGACGGGAAGGTAAGTTTTGTGAGTTTTATTGAAAGGTTTGGTAAAAAGTCTTTGCTTGATTGTGTTCTTGGCAGAACGTAGCAGTGCAGCCCACACCATACACAGGGAAGTAAGGATCCGTAGGTGAGTGAAGTATAGTCCGTGCACGAGATTCACCACAGTGTCTTTGAGTGATAGATCCTGTTTATTATTCCTTTCCAGACGGTGTCCGAGGAGATCGGGAAAAGGAGCGGGTGGTCTGCAAAGACAGGTAAATAGGAGAAGATGAGTGTATCAATTATAATGCAGAGCGAACTCACATGGACTTTCACTGCACGATGTGCATAAGGACTTCTTCGGTGTTCGTGGTGCTTTTCGTGGATCGTGGATCGTGGTGCAGGTGAGCAAATTCCTTTTGGTGAGCATTCGATGATAAGGACAGTAGATAAATCGGTTCCTTAGTTGGCAGATAGCAGAGGATCTACAAAGTTCCAAAAACCCCTTGGAGCACAGACTCAAGCGTACAGGTGAATAGTCAAATGAATAAACAATGGCAGTAAGACTTTGAGGCTTTAGGTAAAGAGAGCAGTGGTTACCTTGATCACAGCCGTAGAGGAATGAGTGTGGTGAGCTTAAGTAGCTTCCTCTAATGGGTGCTCCAGGTGATGCCAATTAGAACTCTGGTGAGAGTGAACGTGAGTATGTGGCTGCACTGGGATCAGTGGTGGTAAGAGGTGTGTTTCTTTGTGAGTGATTGGCTGTGTTGTTCTCTACACAGCTCGATGGTGTTACACCTACGATTCATCAGAAAAATATTTTTGTTGGCTTGCTTTTTGTGTACTAAATATTAGAGAAAAGGACTAGGTTTTTTATTATTAGCCTATTTTTTGTGAAGGGCTTTTCAAACTTTCTTTGTCTTTTCCGAGTAACTTTGACCTAAAATATTCTTGAAGTAGCCTGAGATCCCCTGAGATTGTAAATTAATATTAATGCGACACATTTAGTGTCCACTGTTTTCTGATAGCCTGTTGGTGGTCACATGACGAGCAGGTACAGTACAGTATTTTATTATTTTAAATATGTCATTTTGATTGTTGAATGTTACAAACAATTTATGCGTTTTAATTGATTTTTGACCAATGCAGTGAATTATTTATTTATAATTTTAATAAATTTTCTTTAAAAAGAAAGACATAGTATATGTGTAAAATTGTGATTTTGTCCACTGCTTAGCATAAATTGCCACATAATTGCGATACTAAATTGTGCCACAGAATTTGATTACAATAGTCCTAGCTGCCCAGGGTTGCCAGGTAACACCACAAAACCCGCCAAATTGCTACTCAAAACTAGCCCAATTGCGTTTCGAGGGGGTCCCCATGTAAAAATCGCGATATAGAAGTTAAAATACACGTTTTTGGCGAGGTTCTCCTGATAAAATGTACACTGCGGGGGCTAAATTGTAGTGGTCGATTCAAACTGAAAAACAACCCGCGCCAACAGTGTTTTCCCCTTCCGCGGAAAAACCGTTGACTTGGCAACACTGCAGCGGCAGTTATTTTGAACTACAGCGGGGGTGGCAACAAAATTCTACCAATTGCTATTTAAAACTAGTCCAAAACCTGCCCAATCGGGCTTTTAGGATCCCAGTGGGAAAAGCGCAGACTTGGCAACACTGAACTACAGTCAAATACACGTTCACTGAGTGCGAGCTGAGCTTTTGCTCTACGTCATCGCCCAAAGTGTCATAGAGTGGGCGGGGCATCTCAATCGGGGATGAGCTTTAAACATGAGAGCATAACCTTAGGGTTGTGTTCTCTTTCATAACAGTCCGTTTCGCTCAAAAAGCTCTTCCAACTGCGGGGGTGTATGAGGAGCATCAGAGTAAAGAGTTTTACCTCGATCAGGTAGCGAAGGTGGTGAAAGTAGGAGTGGAAGAGGGGGGGCTGTGGTTGGATTTAGTGAAAGAAAACAATATGGCCGCAGTGGAGCTGGAATGGATCCCTGAGACCCTGTACAACACCGCTATCTCAGCCGTGGTCGACAACTACGGCCGATCGCGACGGGACATCCGCTCTCTGCCTGAAAATATACAGTTTGATGTGTACTACAAGGTAAGAAGGACAGCGAGTGAATTCAGTGCGGAACGAACGTCAAAAGCATCTGACACTTTTTTACTAGCAGCTCGGCTAACAAAAACTGAGGCGACTTCTCAGTGGAGCGCTAGTTAGGAGAGACTCGAGTCTCGAGCTAACGTTACCCGACGATTTAACCTTTCAGGTTTTCTGTTTTACGAGTCCACTCGTTTTCTGTGTGGCAGTTTGGGTGAAGGCTGGTTTAAATGAACACTGTTCCAGTTATCTTAGCATGTAGCTTATCTACTAGTGTATGAGTTAACGTTACATCTCTCTGGGTCAAGACTAGTTAACTGCATAACACAGTGACATCTCACTTTTTACCCTGTCAAACTTATTTATGGGTTCGAGCCTAGTGTAATATGTTTATTTTAATGTTGTGTGAGTATTTAAACCATAACTGTGTTTCTGACGACTTAATAAGATAAGACAACTGACATGTGGTTTGAATGGTTTGTCACCAACCACTGTGGAAAGTATTCATAAACACCATATAGTATAATAGACATTTTTTAGACCAAGTAATAGAGGCATGGGTATAACATAATAAGATCTCTTTTGTTACCATGAACTAAAATTATTACTGAAAAGTATATTAATTGTATTTAATGATAAATTCAACATTTAGTCTATTAATACATTATTAATATCTAGTTGGACCTTCATTATTTAATGCACCATGAGGCAAGATAACATGAACTAAAAATGAAAAATAACTAAATGATGTCAACTAATGGGACTTTATTGTTAAATGTGACTGCCTACACTTACGAAAACTGCCAAATTACTAATTTTATCTCATTAATCTAATAATTTGTTAAAAGTTGTATAAAATAATATGTTTTGAGGCAACTTAGTGCAACCTGTTTCACTCTTTTTATTTTATTTGCCTTTTTGGATATTTAGTGCTGAAAATATGTGATTATTAGACCCATCCCACTGTTTCTGTTTCTTGTTTTTTTATACAAAGGCTATCAGAGTTTGTTGTCCACAAATGATTAATGACTGAGGAATGATAAAGATTTTGTATATATTCTGCACTTATTACAGTATTACCGAAAAGAAGACTGTAGTGTGTTTATTACTGTAGCTTATCAGTGTAGTTGAAATGTTTAACTGAAATCCACAATAACGGAGAAGAATGTTAATTGCTGTAATCAATCTTTTATTAGGTAGTTTGGAAACATTAGAGGACCTATCTTGTGTAACAGCTATTTTAAAAAAAGGCCTACTTCTAATTCTCCACCAAGTGGAATTTGGAATTACAACTAATCACAAGTTATTTAATTATTTTTTTCCATTTCCATTGATAATTGTTGTGTGATTTTGTTGTCAGCACATTCAGCTATGTAAAGAACAAAGTGATTTAATAATAATATTTCATTCATTCAGATCTAGGATGTGTTATTTTAGTGTTCTCTTTATAAGGGTAAAATTTCACTGTTGTGAGGATAAGCATTTAATCTTTGCATTATTTTAATTGCTTTGTACAGTCAGGCTTTTTGGTGTCAGATACAAGATGTGCCAGATCACAACAAAATGTTATTGGCACGTGAATTGGTCTTGCACAAACTCTTCCTGATTGTACATTCTGTTTTTATAATGGCTACTTTTCCTGGTTTTCTGGCTCTTGGCACCCCCAAGGGAAGGCTTGAGTTGTCTTTGTGTCACATGTACAATAGGGTCAGCAATCTCACATTTCTTCATGTGTTCCAGCTTTACCAGCAAGGCCGGCTCTGCCAGCTAGGAGGGGAGTTCTGTGAGCTGGAGGTCTTTGCTAAAGTCCTCAGGGCCTCTGACAAAAGGTATTTGAGTCCATTCTTACTCTAAGTGTCTGTCAAAGTAATATAGCTCAGATCCATATCTTAATGATGTGTTTATGGCCATGCTGAATGATATTGAGTGTGTGTGTGTGTGTGTGTGTATTTTGGGCTGATGATTCAAATCTCACATGATGTATGGTGCAGGCTTTTATTGGCATCTTCACAAGACATGCTTGTAGAGTAATATATGTGCTGATGCACTTTGTCACATTTCAGAAACTAATTTGTATAAATTGTTTTGATTTTGTAACGCTCACCAAATGTGCATTTATTGCATCAAAGATACAGTAAAATTTAATATTGTAAAAAATGTACAAATGTAGCTGTTTTTCTAATTTAAAATGTAATTTATTAATGGAATGACGAAGCTGAATTTTCAGCCATCTTCAGTGTCACACAATCCTTCAGAAATCATTTTAATGATGCTGATTTGCTGCTCAAGACACATTTCTTATAATCAAAGTTGACAGTTGTGCCTTCTAATAATTTTGTGGAAACAGTGTTACATTTTTTTAAGGCTCTATATTTATATGATAGACTAAGTACATATTTTCTTTCACAGGCACCTCCTACACCACTGCTTCCAGGCTCTGATGGACCACGGTGTAAAGGTCGCTTCAGTCCTAGCCAGCTCTTTCAGCCGCCGATGTTCATACATCGCAGAGTCAGATGCGCATGTGAAAGAGAAAGCTATACAGTTTGGCTTTGTTTTAGGTATGGCTGATGTGGCTCACTTTTCTGCTTTATGGGCTTGTAATAACAAGCTGTTGCAATAATACTTTGTTTGGATATCAGGTGGCTTTTTATCAGATGCCGGCTGGTATGGAGATGCAGAGAAAGTCTTCCTGTCTTGTCTCCAGCTGTGCACATTACACGATGAGGTTCTTCACTGGTATCGTGCAGTGGAGTGTTGTGTGAGGTGAGTGAACGGTCCGCTCGAGTCTCTTCTAGCTCTAAATGGTCATATTAACGATAAGTAAATGTTATTGTGGACTTTGTATGCCAGGTTACTTCATGTCCGTAATGGCAACTGCAAATACCACTTGGGAGAAGAAACTTTCAAACTGGCCCAGTCTTACATGGACAAACTAGCCAAACATGGCCATCAGGCTAATAAGGCTGCCCTTTATGGAGAACTGTGTGCCCTACTCTTTGCCAAAAGCCACTATGATGAGGTAAGTCCCATTGCAAATATCCCAGGAGGTGTTTGAACTACAGCTTAATGTGTTCCTAATGTGTTTCAGGCTTATAGGTGGTGTATAGAGGCCATGAGAGAGATCACAGTTGGCTTACCTGTAAAAGTAGTAGTTGATGTTCTCAGACAAGCCTCTAAGGTCAGTGATTGTTAGATATATATATATTTTCTTATAAATATACTTGAACTGCTTTTCCATTAAATTACGAATATTGATCCCTGCAGGCGTGTGTTGTTAAGCGGGAGTTTAGGAAAGCGGAACAACTGATAAAACATGCTGTTTTCTTGGCACGGTAAGCACTATCAAGCCTATTTCTTTTTTAAGCATGGGTGGTGTTGAAATTTTGTTCTGTTTTGCAGCAATGAAATGCCTATATATTTCCACATGTTGTTTTCAGGGAACATTTCGGGCACAAGCACCCAAAATACTCGGATACACTACTAGATTATGGATTTTATCTATTAAATGTGGATAATATCTGTCAATCAGTGGCTATTTACCAGGTGAGAATTGAAATAAAAGTATAAATAAAGGATTTTGTCAGTCTTTGAAAGACTCTTTGTGATTGTGGTTTTTATCTTCAGACTGCGCTAGATATTCGGCAGTCTGTGTTTGGAGGAAAGAATATTCATGTTGCAACTGCTCATGAGGACCTGGCGTATTCGTCCTACGTCCATCAGTACAGCTCTGGTAAATTCGACAATGCACTGTGAGTATCTCAATCCCATCCTGGGCCCATTAGTTACATGTTCAGAGAAAGAACGTTGAATGATTTAAAGTGAATTCATGACTGAATGAACAGAATCGATCGTTTATCATTTATTTGACCACAGTTCCATAAAAATGAAGCTAGAACTGTTTTGTATGTCAGACAGATATCAACAGTATCGTTAACGAAAATCTTGATTTTTGTTTTACATAAATCTGTGATCTTTTGTGGGACTCTTTTCGGCAAAAACAGAATTTGTTAGGCAACACTGAACCATACGTAATGGGTCAGAGGTTGTTGTTTTTATGAAAGACGACAAACATCCTTTTTATTAGATCACCATGAAAATATGTATAATTTAATTGGTGTTGTGAGTCAGTTCTTCAAAAGCAAGCTGCCACATTGCTTTATTCATACCAAGACAGCACAGTATTTTGGTTGCAACTAATCCCATTTGAACTTTTATACCATTTTTTTTGGGTCCCTTGAGTATTAAGAAGTCCCTGACACAGAGGACCAGTAGTTGCTCTAAACTTTAACACAATTAAGCTGTTCTCGTAGAACAGTTTTGTCCTCTGCTTTTTTTCATGGAAGTGTTTATCGAATAACATTTCATTCTTTGAATTTTGCCTTTAGATTCCACGCAGAACGTGCCATAGACATCATAACTCACATTCTCCCTGAAGACCATCTGCTGCTGGCCTCATCCAAGAGGGTGAAAGGTGAGACTAGCACTTTGAAAAGCTTTCATAACTCTCCTCATTCACAGCTGCATAACTGGAATGACAACATTAAGACGGCCTTTGACAGTTCAAAGTAGTATTATCTTTTAGTTTAGGATTTTTTATTGTTTTTTAAATCACGTTATATCAAGCTAATTTGTATTTCGGTTTTCCATCTCAAGCCTTAATCCTGGAGGAGATCGCCATTGATTGCCATAACAAAGAAACAGAGGAACGCCTCCTGCAGGAGGCCCATGATCTGCACCTCTCCTCCTTGCAGTTGGCCAAAAAAGCTTTCGGAGAGTTCAACGTTCAGACGGCAAAACACTACGGGAACCTGGGCCGCCTCTATCAATCAATGCGCAAATTCAAGGTGCTTAATAATCAATCCTTATTTATACCTGTAGTATAACTAAATCGTCGCAAGTTGTGTGTTTTTGTTTTCTGTTGTGTAAGCTAAACTCCACTTAGAGTGCTTTAGAGGTCGCTCTTGGCCTGACTGATCTTTTCATGATTTATAATGCAGGAGGCAGAGGAGATGCACATCAAGGCCATTCAGATCAAGGAGCAGCTGTTGGGACAAGAAGACTATGAGGTGGCTCTGTCGGTGGGACACTTGGCTTCGCTTTACAACTACGACATGAATCAGTATGATGATGCAGAGCGTCTGTACTTGCGTTCCATCGCTATTGGTGAGTTATGTTTGTTGCATGATATCGGTACCATCAGTTACTGACCTTTTTCTTTTAGTAAATTAATATAAATGAATATGAGGGGGGGGGGTTCCCACCTAAAATAGCTTAAATAGTTTCTTGAAAAGTTAACTTTAAGATTTTTTTTTTTTTTTACATTTTTAATTATTGATTTCAATTCATTTTAGTTTATATTAGTCATATCAGTTTTTAAAATGTAATAGTTTATTAAAGTAAAGTCTTTTGTGTTTTATTCTTAGTCTCTTTAGTTAAAATAGTGAATTTTTAATATCTGCTTTTTTAAGGACAATAATGATTAATCTTATGTTTATTTTAGCTTTTTAATTAAATAAAATGATTAATAAGTATCCACAATTTCAGAATTCCTAATTGTGGGAAATTAATAGTACTGTTACTGTTTTTTCAGCATCACAGCATCATATGCTCAACAAACATTTCTAGTTATTCTCAGTGTTGTGCTGCTTAATAGTTTTTGTGTAAACACTAATATATTTTTACTGAGCCTAAACATTTCAGCAGTAATGCTTGTTTTTTATCTGCAAATGTAGAATCATGTTCCAAACCTAAACACAAACCATATGTCCGTTGTCCTTCCTTCAGGCAAGAAACTGTTCGGGGAGGGTTACAGTGGACTGGAATACGACTACAGAGGCCTGATAAAACTGTACAACTCAGTTGGAAACTACGAGAAGGTCTTTGAGTACCACAATATTCTGTCCAACTGGAACCGTTTAAGGGACAGGCAGTTTGCGGTAGCCGATGCACTGGAGGACGTCAACACGAGCCCCCAGGCCACAGAGCAGGTGGTGCAGTCTTTCCTGCTTTCCCAGAGCCATGGAGCCGGGCGTCCCTGCTTGGGCTAATGGCCGGGAAGCCCACCTGAAACCTAGATGTGCACACCCACCCCCATTTCACCCCCTCACATCCATTTATTCACAAGTAGTCCAGACGGGCGGGGAGTGTGAATATTATCCTGAGCTGTCACTTCACTTGTACCAGCAACTCCCCAAAACCGTTTCCTTTAAAATGGGAGAAAAACCATGACATCTTTGCGACCATGCTTACACTCATGATGGATAAGCGACCATTAATCCAATTCATTCACTCTCCTTTGATGAACCAGACCATTTCTCTGAGTTCAAGAGGAGTGGAATTAAAACAAAAAACAGCGCAGTCCGACATAGACGGAAAACTTTCGCATTCTCATTTGTTTTTAATTTTATTTTGTATTTGAAGGGGAGTCGCTCCACACTACAGGAATACGTTGTTTTTCACCGCATTGTCTATTTGTGGAGGAAATTGCTCAGCACAGCTCCCACAGAACGAGATTCGACATCGTTCATATAACGAGTGAAGGAACATCCGCAGACATCCGTGTCCCCATTAACACAAGGATTAGAGCTTGACTTCATGTAATGCAAAGCTTTGCATTTGAGGATTACCTTGTGTGCTCTCTGGAAAATGAGACCAGCCATGTTACATTATGGACCATTATGTTTATTTTTGCTTCTTTTTTTATTAATAATTCATGTCACGTGTGGAATTTACGGACCAGCGAGTTTACGATTGCTCTAGATACCTTGTTTTAAGTTCTCTTCTGGTTTTGTATTCCCTTAGTACTGACATAGCTTATTTTAAACTGCCAATAATTTATATGCAAGGTATGCTACAACTTGTAGGTGAAATGGATGAGCCAAAATGACTTCTGTACGTAATAATAATAATACATGCGCAACCACAGCTAATTGCCATAATATGAACTAAACAGAGTGGGCGGATGAGTTCACAAAGCTGGCTTTCTGTCATAGCTAAGCCTTATTCACGCACACACCTCATATAAGCTGAAGCGGTGATAGTAATGAGACCAGGTTTCCCAGGTCGTTGTTGTTTTCCTTTCAGAGCTCGGCCCCCGGGCGGCGTAGATTAACACCCCTGGCCCACTGCCAGCTGACTGGACACACAGAGAAAAGGGCTGAGCGCAGCACCTGTCATTGTGAAGAGGCTCCCCTGCTGGGAAACCTGAGTTATAGTGCACAGGGGTGTGAATCCACAGTGCAATATTTGCAGAAAGCACCTGTACCACTCCAAAACCAATCAGTCGGACTCATTTCACTGCCGCTTCTCTCTCTAATTTATGTCTAAAAGCCACACAGACTCAAACAACCAAGTTAAGAACATTTCAAGTTTAAATGAGAACCGGTTCAGATTAAATTGGCATCAACAGCTTCATAAAGAACTCACTGCTGAAACGAAGCCTTGCTGCGGGCCAGTCATGTAGAATGTGCTTTTTAGTGTCTCGCCACATTTTAGCTCCTAGCTGACAGCACCGGGACCCCAGATCAAGCTGAAGTCCCAGCCTTAGTCTTAAAGGACTCTCAGCTGGCTGGGATCTGCTTTGTCTGTTTTTTTTTTTGAGTAGCTTGCTTTGAACGAAACCTCCACTTGCAGCTTTTCAATCACTTTTAGCCCCGTTAAACAGAGCAGGAGATGGCTTAGGACAGGTGAGGGACTATATTTCGCACATTTTGACTCCTTAAAAATCCCTTTATTGTTATGTTTGAGGTTTTATTGTGAGGAATGAAGTGGTCTTAAAAAGGAAAGTCCACTTAAAAATGAAATTCTGTCAGAATTTGCTCAACCTCATGTAATTCCAAACCGGTATGCATTTCTTTTTTCTGTGGGACATAAAAAAGAGATTTCAAAAAAATACTGATTTCCATTTACTTCCACTATATGGACAAAAAGTACAGTGGAAGTCAATGGGAACTGAAAATATCATCTTTTATGTCATAACGTTTTGGAAAAACATGGGCTTGAGTAAATGGTAGAATAATCTATTTTTTTTTTTTTTTTTTTTTGGTGGACTGTTCCTTTAATACCATATTTGAGGCAGCAAGGTAAGGACAGGAATTTGCCTTGGTTAGAGAGATGGAATATTTTAACAAATAAACTGTGATCTTGAAAACTTTGTAAGTGCATTTCCATTAACTATGTGCTGAAAGTTGTCTGAATTATCTTAATATCAGATGACGAGTTTAGAAATATGAACATCAAATGTGGAAAATAATGCACATTGGAAACAAGTAAGCTTGGTGGATGCAGAATGAATTTATAACGTAGCTCTGATTGCTTCCTTCTGAATGTCGATTCAAGGGCTTATTTGTCAACCTCAAGTGGTATTTCAAGGTTAGAAAGACGGTTGATCGCTGTTGATCAAATCCAAACTGCTTCTCCATCTGAATAGGCCACAGTTCCCCAAAAATCAAAGGTGCTTCTGGGTCAAACTTCTGTATTTTTGCATGTTTAAGTAAATGTATATAGATGTAGATGCATAGCTACAAGTGGTTATTGTCCCAGTGAGCTCCATAGTGACAAAAAAAAAAAACGATTTTACACTGAGAAGTTAATCAATGTTTCGTGAAATAAGAGAAAAAAGAATGAAGTGTTAAACAGATCACAGAAATGAATAAATAACATCCTCTGACAATAAAAGCAATCCTGTCACTTCAACTTTTCTTCGAAACCTGCCCTCAGAGAGTTGGAGAATGTAATTAAGGGTTGATAGGTGATACAGTGGGGCCTTTTAGATGTTAATTATCTATATGAAGTCCTCAGACACGCTGCCACGTGTAGATTGTGATTTAGCCAAAGTGCTGTTTCAGATGGATTATGGCGATCCTTGAAGTAACAACCTATGAGTGGACGTGATCTCTTACGACTTTCTTTTATCGTCTATATTCAATGGAGACACTCTAGATGAGTTTTTGATCAAATCCAATGACGAAAGAAAAGAAGAAGAGGAGAAATGTGTTCTTTAACATTGATACTGACTGTTACCCTGGAAATGCCAGTAACCTGTGCCACAGCGAGCCTCTGCTTGGATACTCTTCAGTCATTGGCTTTATGTAACTCACCCTCAGTAGAGTCTGCTGTACATTGTACATCTGTAACCACCAAATCATTATTAAACTCATTTGTATCCACTATTGTGAAAATCTGTAACTACTTCTAACACAAAAAAAACAATATAGAGCTGTCTAATAGACTACAACGAGCAATATTGCTTCTGAAGTATTAAAGTTGCTTTATTTTTTGCCTTTACATGATTATTCTCCACCTGTTCCTGAAGTCAGTGTGATATGTGGAGTCCACGAGTTGAATGAATGCGACGGGATCCTGCAAAAACCACTCTTTTGGGTGGATTGGTGACTGAACAAAAAATTAAGAATAAAAACTGTACTCAGCATGTGTACGTCTGGAAGATGTTTACTCATTTTTTTACTGTAGTCATTTTATTTATTTTTTTTTCTGCTTGAAATATTATTAATGTAATTGATTATAGACTATTCAGTTTTTTTCAAAATAATGTTTAATCAATTTCAAATCAATAGCTTTTATTAGCACAGCTATTGATTGTTTTTACATTTATGCATTTGCCAGATGCTTACATTGCATTTCTAAGTAGTTCATGCATTTCCTGAGACTCATGACTATGATATTAATATTGATATTGATATACATTCCTGTTTGCAAAAAAAACTGCAAAAACCATAAAGTCCTATACAATAAAGACGAAATAAATACACAAGGTGCAATTTTTGCATCTATAATAAAATGTATCTATCACAGTGCAAAAAGCCTCCTTTCCTAAAAACTGCATTTATAAACTATATATATATATATATAGTCAGAGTTCATAAATGCAGTTTTAAAGAAAAGGAAGCTTTTTTTAGTGTTTTCAAGAAAATATAAATAGTTCCCTGTAGCATTACTCCCAGTTAAACTCTTTTTTTGTTTTCCATAGATTACATTCAACAGGCTCAGTAACATAGATACAGTGTTTTCTTCAGCCTCATAAAATATAAATTTCGATCTGAAACCCTTAATACATCCTAAACGAACCTTTAGAGATCCTTAGCTCTTCTTTTCTTCCACGTCATCCAATAAGAATCTCAAATGGGATACGATGCACCACATCTGCAAGATGACATTAACAGTCCACATGAATGCCTTTATTGTGACAGAAAAGCACACTGATGCCGAGTAAACATGCTCCTCACCTCAACTGCAAAGCACAGTAATCGCCCCGCTGTGAGCACCAGAATCCCCAGAATCTGTAGCCAGTTTGGGGCAAAGAGAGTCTGCGACAGCACCTCGTACTGGTAGCCATACAGCCACACGGGTAAAACATGAAGCCCTGCTATTGTCAGAATACCCAAAGGAGTCTTGAAGCCTGCAACAAAAAATAACAGCTTTCATCAGGGCTTTCATGGGTCATTCTAAACCTAAGGTAAATAGGGTTTAGAAATGACAACTGTGACAATTTCCTCTACTTTGTTAAAAGCAGGGTTTAGAATGACAATGTGAAAAGACGTACATCAAATATTTTCCGGGTATAAAAAGAAAGAAATAACTTGTTTTCATACCTTTTGCCATCACTGCCTGCACCCAAACCGGGCTCTCTGTGAACGAATTCTTCCATTGGGCACCTCTGGCATTGTGGTTGCACACAAATACACACCACTCCACTGAAGACACCAACCAGCCCCACTTCACCAGCACAGAGAGCAAAGTCATTCAAACTAATACAAATATGTTTAGGACAAACATACATACCTCTGCTGTCTGAACATACATCGTAAAGCATGTTCCAGAGCATGCAACGTCCTACATTGTCAACGACCACATCCAGCCACGCTCCGAACCTGGAGGTCTGCTGAAACCGACGGGCCACCCAGCCATCCACCCCTGGTGGTGCAAAGATAAAATAATAATAAATTCATAAATGTGCTTACTAAAATTATTTAAATATACCTGAACTAATACGTGAACAAGTTTTGTAGGTTTTGCAAAAACTCAGCAGTGCACAAGGAGTTCCTGGTTTTCCTGCAGGGTAGGAACTATGATGCATGTTACATGCTGAAAACTTAGCCTACATATTTTAGCAGGATATATTATGTATAGAAGTAAAGTTGTTTTATGTAGCACAGAAGAGAGTAAAAATAGAACTAAAAGGATACAAAAATGCATAAAAAATATAAACAAAATGAATAATTGTTCATTTTAGTCACTTATATAACGTATTACTGCATCACAAATAATTATAAATGTTATTATAATAATTATAAATGCTTTTTGGAAGTTTCCTGAGGCCCCCTAGTGTTTCTGGCTCCTTTGTCCTCGCTGATATTATTTTATGTTATGTTATTATTGTGTAATAATTTAACTATAAAGGTTCCAAAAAGGCAATGTCATAGAAGATCTCATTTTGATTCCCAAAAGAACCACATGAACCATTTTTTAAAGTGCATGTATTTATAATTTCCTTAGCCTTTATGTATTTACCTACCATCCAATATAATTGACAACAAATACAGCGGTACAAAACTGCCTGGGTCTCTATAAAGAATCCAGGCAATGACAAGAAGAAGAATCCGGATATAACCTATAAAAACAAACATTTTATATTACAAATAACAAAATACCATAATAAGAGGGCATTAAATATAGGCTATGTCATAAATGTAGTTGGAGTGATCTATTTTTGATTCTTTATAACGAATTCTGCTGCCAAAGAATACACAGATGACACCTAATAATTACTCTGACTTACCAATTACATTGGGTATATAGAAAAAGACATGAAATCCCATATCACAGGTGCTCCTCTCTGCTTCTGCCGCCGCCGCGTGTCTAACCGTCTTCTGTCGGATACAACACGTATCTTATTTGACTTCATATGCGCAGTAGCACCTAATCAAATTCTCATTATGATCATAAACATTTATAGCACTACAAAAGAGTTCACCTCTTCTCCATGTGTGACATTTATGACAGGATAGATAAACAGGACTCTCTTCCGGCTTTGTGACAAGTTTTATAAGCGTCATTCATGTTGCACCGACACCGAATGCCACGAGAGGGCGCTAAAAGACAAGAGTCTGAAAGATAGCAATAATTGGCGAGGCTTAATTAAGATTAATGAAAGGTTGGCGACGAATGCGTATGTGTACAGAAGGGTAAATTTGCATTAATTACTTGTCCGAACTTATTATGTGTAGATCATATATTCCTGAAAAGTTAAAGAGACAAAACCAGTATTGATTGTTGCTGATACCAGACTGATATCTATACTTTTTCGAAAGCTGAAATAAATGAATTTCTATATATATATATTAGATCAAAAACTTAAAAAACGAAAACGAAAATTTTAAGAATTACTAAAATTACTCAAATAATTATGGTCAGAAATTAATAAAAGAAACAAATGACAAAAAAAAAACAACAACACACGCACAACAAAATTGCGAAACCTTATACTACAATTATTATAAAAACGGAAAAGATAAAACACGAATAGGCCTATTATAATAGCCTATAGTAAAAGGTCTATAAATTATACTATAAACGCTAAATATTACGAAAAGTCATTTCTTAAATCATTTTACTAAATGAAAAAGTTTCTAACACATTAAAAAATGATATTACTAAAATGCTTTAAACAGTCAATAGCACATTTGATTTATATTTCTTTCGGTGGGTCATAAAATGAATAGAAATTGGGCTCATCAGAGCAAAAATGTGCTGTCCACACAGTCCACCATGCCAAAAGAGACATTAAACTGACCACCAGGAAAAAGCTATTAGTCTATGAAAATCATCCTTTTATTATTAACCATTTTATTGCCGTATATGCATACACAAGTCCTGCAAAGTAAAGGAATGGTGTTGTTTTCCTGACGCAACACGGTGCAAATTGGTTAAACTGGCTCCTAACAACCACGCCAATATCATCTAATAAACATCTAATATCAAGACAGCCACCTCTGGGCGCAAAGGCGTCGGTGCTGCGTATCTTGCGCGAATCTGACGCTAATACGCCCCTTGTGCTCCGATTGGACAAAACTCACGTGATCAAGTATGGAGGCGTCGGCGTTTAGACGCGTCACTCGTTGATAACGCAAAACTCTACCGCTTGACTTGATAGGAACACCATACCGAGAAAAAAAAAAAAAACAACGGAAAACAAGGCAACAGGCACCGGTCACACTCTGCGCATTTCTGCCATTGCAATGAAATGAGGGCACCATGGGCGCCAAGGAGTCACGGATAGGCTTCCTTTCGTATGACGAGGCCGTTAAAAGAGGTAAGAGGTTTGAGCTTCAGCGATTAACGGCGGTCAGTCAGTTACGCGGCAGAGCTAAGCTAGCGTTAGCCAGCTAGTTAAGCCTAAATATGAACTCTTTCCGCGAGCTAACAAGCCTCAACCTGTCATTTTACAGAGCTGTTATGTGAAGTAGTGGGTGTAAAGGGGCTTGGGGGAGGAAGGTGGGGCTGTTTTGACTTGTCTTTGTGTTATTGGTCTAATGTTGTTGTCAGTGACTGCGTTCCAAAACCTAGAGAGCTGTCTACTTAGATTTTTCTGCATTATACTCGCGTCCAATAGATTCCCCAAATCGCCTGATAGTGCACATCACACCTGGTTTTGACAAACAGCCAGTGTCTTACTAGCAGCCGACTGGAAATGTAACTAATCTGGGCGGTGCAGGAGCGTCCATACTGACAAACAGACTTCACTAATCTGTCAACATTTCTCAACACCCCATTTGTATTAAATCTTGTAATCTATCGCACTTTATCAGCTCACTCTTCCTAAGAAGAGAGTGGAAGTGTTTGTCCTGACACGCTGAAATCTGATTTTTTGCAATTGCTACTGGCCAGTGTATTCCCACACCTTTACCTTTGGTTGTTGTTAGGACGTTTGGTGTTTTAAGTGTAATTTTCACGTTTAGAGGCAAGTGGATGTTCTTCAAGAATGATTAAGTAATTCAAAGCATTAAAGTCTTGAGATAAGTGATGTTTTTAGTAAAGGCCTGCTGACAAGTTAATGACAGCTCAATGGCAGTGTCAATAACCAAGGATGTAAACAAATATTTAAAGGTACAGTTCACCCAAAAAATAAAATCTTTTCATTATTCACTCATCCTTGTTTTATTCCAAACCGTACTTACTTTCTTCTGGGAAACATAGAAATTATTTCAAGAAATGTATGTTTTGTGGAAGTCAGTGGGGATCAAAATTGTAAACATAATATTTTCTTTTGTTACGCAGAAGAAAGTCGTAAAGGTTTGGCATACATTAGCTCAGTAAATGATGGCAAAATTAAAAATTTTTGAGAGAACTGTGCATTTAATACTGGTGGGAAGTGAGGACACATTTGAGAGTTTGTTATTGAATTTTAAATATTAAAGGGAATAAACTGTCTTTGGTGGTTACCACAGTCACATTGATTTCATTTTACACAATATTTGAATTTGCTGGCACATTAAGGATCAGCCATGTTTACTGTTTATCAAATTTCCATGGGTGATATTTAGTCAACAGGCCCAAATTCTAAACACAGATTTGCCACGTTGATAATCAGAAATCTACATGGTTTTAAAGTTGCTTCTGTGTGAGCTGCATTTCATACATCCCATTATTAACAATAAATCCAGTATTATTCCATGAAAACTCACAGAAATTTCAAGAATGGGAGCCCACGTTTAGATTGCAGTATAGCATGTGAATTCATCACTGACATGGTATAAACATTTCATTGGATGTGCTTTCCCAATACCAAAGCGGTATGTCTGGTCCCTGTTTAAGATTGTGCAAGTGAGGGTATATTTTGAGCATTACATTCTTAGGCTGCTTATGCGTTGTTTATGTCAGTTTACTCCAGAATTTTTCTGGCAGTCACAATCACATCTAGGCATAACTGCTTCACTGACCTGACCACATATTTGGTTTCAGGTTTCTGTGTATTTACGATCCAATTTAGATTACTGAAACTAAAATCTGAATGTCAGTGTAGTCTGTTGCTAACAAGCCTTGCTCCGGCTGTGTTTATGTGTAGTGATCAGGGTGTTGAGAGCAGATACTGGCACCTGAGATCGAGTGCGTCAGCCCTGCTTATCTTTCCACACCTTGATGAATAAGCAGAATTTAGCTGTTGCTTTGCATAGGCGTTTTTGCATTTTTGTTTCTTATACCAGGAAACCACAGGCCAGGATTTACATTCTGACCAAACCTATTACAGCTACAGAGGAATTTCTTTGCTTTATGCTTCTTGTTGACATAATTGGTGATATAGTGTTTCACAAGCTAAATAGGGTGTCTTTTAAGTCACCTGAGAGCATTGAAGGGTTAAAAGATTGTGTGATTATTATCCTACAGCAGTGTGTGTTGGTGGGGAGAGGGAGTTTGCTGGCCCTGAGCCCGTTAGCAGAGGTAGAATTACTCTAATTGTTCCAGCTGCACACACTGTGGTGGCACATTTATTGCAGCTTGTTGTGCCATGCTGCCCAACAGACAATGTTGCTGACATCACTTCATCACAGTAGCACGTAGTGTTATGGAGGAATGGCATTTTAATGGCTTTAAATAATGGCTAGTTCTCGATCATGTAATAGTTTTCCTTAAATCGATCAATGTGTATTACATATTTCAATTAAACGATGATCAAACCTCCATTAAATTACATTAAATATATCTATTAAATGCAATAATAATATTTAAGCAACATATTGACATGTCTTAGAAATAGAGATTTGTTATATATTAGTGCTGGGCAATGATTAATCGCGATTAATCGCATCCAAAATAAAAGTTTTTCTTTACATAATATATTT
>JAUCMS010000025.1:9537956-9548451 GCA_032357445.1 Enteromius radiatus | reverse complement strand
ACGATGGTGTTTGAGACTCACAGTATGTTATGTCCATGTACTGAACTCTTATTATTCAACCATGCCAAGCTAAATTCCATTCTATGGCACCTTTAAGACAAATGTTACATTTATATATTAAATATATTTATATTTAATATAAATTATTATAATTTATATTGTGTATAAATATATTTATATAATTAAATAGCCTTTTTTAATTAATAATTTTTAAATATTGTTTATATTTTTTATTAAATTGCAGTGGTTTGTGCTTTAATCATGAAAGGCCACATCCAAATTTTAGAGTGTTTTAATTACAAAACCCCAATTATTGTACACTATTGCAAATTGCCCTTTGTTACATTTGACTGAAATATTTTTTCTTTGTGCTTTTCTAGATTGTGCATTTGAAACGCTTCCAGTTTGTCAATGGTCGCTGGATTAAGTCTCAGAAAATTGTGAAGTTTCCACGTGAGAGCTTTGACCCCAGTGCATTCCTGGCCCCACGGGAAGTGTCTCAAAGCATGGGGAGCCTGCAGAGCCTGCAGAGTGAATGCCTGGTAGAGGAGCTACAGAGGCTGGAGATGGGAGAGTCCTCTGTGTCCTCCATCTCCACTACTACTGTGGCCAGTCCTCCCACCTCTGGCAGAGGTCTGTGTCTCTCTCCTCTCTTTGTGCAGGCCTTTTCAACATGAGATTCTCTAATCATTGCGTTTGTTTTTTCAGGCACCCCATGCTCCGTCAGGAGGGTGGGCAGCCCACTGAGCAAGAACAGCAGCCCTGGCAGCAGCCCCAGGAATACAGGGCGGAAACAGGGGCGCCTGCGTCTTCCACAGCTGGGCAGTCGACATCGACTCTGCAACAGCAAAGAAAACCTGGAAGCCTGTAGCAGCAGCAAGGAGAGCGAGACCGAGCCGGAGCAGGGCACAGCAACGGACGGGGAGAATCAGATCACGTCTGATGCAAACGCGCAAGACACCTGGTCACTGGACACCTCAAGCAATGATTGCGATGTGATCATGGTGAATGGTTTGGGACAAGACAGTAGTCAGAGTAATGGACACTTGGAAGTCAGTGCAGATCTGGACACCCCTCACCAAAGAAAAGACATCTGCTTGGAGCCCCTGTACAATTTATATGCAATCTCAGTAAGTGATTCCTGTCTACGTTATTTCCTGTGTACTGATTGCTTTTGTAAGCAGCTTCTCTAACACTGTGATTGTTTTCCTTTCAGTGCCATTCAGGAATAATGGGAGGGGGTCACTATGTGACTTATGCCAAAAACCCCAATGAAAAGTGGTACTGTTACAATGACAGCAGCTGCAAGGTAAGGTCTTGAATCTCATTATTCTTTAACATCTCTTGTGCACAGATATAAAACATATATCTGCAAAGATGGAAATTTCTTAAAGTAAAAACAGAAGTCAATAATAAAACAAACAAATTGGACACTACTACCTTTCTACAGTCGTAGCAATTACTATGTGAATTTGCCAAGCTTAGCATTAAATTTAATTTAATTGAATGTAAATAAATGTTATTTTAATGTCATTTCAAATAAATACAATAAAAAGAGTTTTTTGATAAGTACTGTGCTATCAACATTGAATTTTTGTTGTTGAAATTTTCCTGGTGTTTCAATTAAATTAAAATATAAAAAAATGAAATAAATATTAGTCAATACAAACTGCATCAGAATTTATTTCTTAAAATTTCCCTTGCATTGGTGTTGAATATTGGGAAAATATATATAGTGTTTTAATATAAGTACTGTGTTATTGTGGTATATTCCTGAATTGGTTATTATATTAGATTTATTGGTTATATTACATGATATTTGCCTTTGCATTGGTTTTTAATATTGGAGGAAAAAGTAATAATATAAAATTAAAAGGAAAAAATATATTAATTTTAGTAATGTGGTATTAAAACTGGGAATTATATTCCTGAAACATTGGTGTTGAATATTAAATAAATAAAATGAATATAATTAAAAAAGAAAAAAAAAAGAGTGTAATCTGGACATCGTATTATTGAAATATCCAGGTTACTCTTTATGTTAAAGTGTCCTTGTTGCAGTGTAATTATACATTTAAATATTGAATAATATTAATTAACTGTATGTATATGATTAGGGTTTGGTTTAAGTAAAATTAGTGTTAAAAAAAAAAAACCTGGAATAAAAATAATGTGTTTATTGTATTATATATTAGAACTGTGGTATGTTTTCCTGCATTAGTGTTGACTACTGCAAGTCTGGTTTCATGACAACACTATAGAAGTATTGCGCAACACTTAAAAGAAACCATTTCCTTGTCGTCTCTTCAGGAAGTTCACTCGGACGAGATTGACACAGATTCAGCGTACATCCTGTTCTACGAGCAACAGGGAGTGGACTACTCACAGTTTCTGCCAAAAACAGAAGGCAAAAAGATGGCGGACACCACTAGCATGGACGAAGACTTTGAATCTGACTACAAGAAGTACTGTGTGCTGCAGTGATGCCCTGCTCTTCCACATCAAAGACACTAGGGGGGTCTGTCAGTACGCCAGTGCAATGAGAACTGAAACACAGCGCCGCCCCAGAGGATCATCATTTGTGAAAGCACAAAATATCAGTTAGCCGACAGACACAACACCGCCGCTGACTGCGCTTTCAGAATAGAGGTACCTGACACTTCAGATACTCGAGGGAGAGGGTGAACAAGTGAATCAGAGAGGACTGTAGCGATCACGTGATTGTTGCCAAGCAAACAAATAACTGTTAGCCAATCCCTCGAAATCACCATTACCAGACAGACAAAACATGCCAGCCCACACAGGTGAATCCAAAAATAACACAACAAGAGCTTATGCTTCTGTATTGGGAATAATCTGAATGCTAATTGGCAGATACTGATGGTATAAATTATAGAGGTTTCTCTAAAGCTTTTGTTGGCTTCGTTTTCTCATAGTTGAGTTTGTTTTGGGGTTTATTTCCTTCAGTAATTTCCATACACTACCTCACATCTTTTTTTTTTTAGCAGTTGGCCAACTGTTCATAAAAAATCAGTGACAGTATTATATCATCCGAGGGCAGTTAAAATGGCTACTTTATATCCAAAATTCAGTTGCTTATTTTATTTAATAAAAAAAAAAAATCTACCAATTAATAAAATATCCTCCCACTCCTCTGCTGCCAAATTATGCACATACTATTTTTGTTGATTTTAGTTTTAGATCTTATTTATGATGGTTACTTTCAGGCTTGGTTTCTCTTTAGAAGAGTAAATATATCCCTTTTTAATTTTTTTATACATTTATTTTTATTTAATGATTTTTTTTTTAATGCAGTAGTTCACTTTGCCTAAACGCATTTGCTTGCAGCTTTAGTCTGATCAAACTAGCTTTTTACACGTTTTCCTGTTACCACTGCAGAGACTAAAAACAGCAATCAGATACATATCTAAACAATGATTTCACACCATGTCCAAGCCAAAGTGTCCAACCGGTCATGTACATAACGTGCGGGAAGCGTTGCATACTGTTAGACGAGAGCGTAAGAGGTCTGTTTTGTGAACAGTATTAGCACGGAGGAATATTTTACAGCCTTCGCTTTTAGAGAACAGCATTCTCACTAAACTGCTGAACGTTTCTGAATGTCCGTCTTCGAGTCAGAGGGGGTTCCAGGTTATTAGTAGCATTTCTTCAGAGACTCTCGATAAGAGAGCCCACCTTAATTACCACTGTGAAAAGACGTATGAAATATTGAACGGCTCTTATTTTTCAGCAACTCATCAAGCGAACGAGTGAGGAAATCATTCGCAAACATCCATTTTGCTGCTGTACTTTTCAGATTTTCACGTCATATATATTCAAACTCAACGTTTGCCATCAAAGAAAGGTTTATCCCTGTCGAAAAAAGAAATAAACACAGCTGTATTACTGTAAGGCAATTGTTAATCATCGTAAGGAGTATTGCAAATATGATATATGGACTGTAAAAGTTTTTTTAGGCATTTTAATGTTAAAATAAAAATCAAAATATCACTATTCTCCTATTCAAATTGGCTGTGTGAGCAATTACAGTAACAACAGAGTTTTTGAAACTACAAACATGTTTTAAACATTCGCTGATTTTTTTTCCTCTTTTTTTTTTTTTTTTTAATACAGGGATAATTTATTAAAATGGCAAATATCTCTCTCTTCAAGTAGTGCAATCAACTACTGATGTGTGTCTTTGTCCATGTCGTTAGTCCTAATTTTGTTAAATTAATTTTGATGAACTGCTAGAGATGTATTAATTTAATGAACTTTATTTTGTAAAGTGTTGTTTAAAGAATAAAATTGACATTGCACTGACTAATGTACATAAACGTTTTTGTAAATACGCCAATGAAAATGATGTATTTGAAAATGAACTGTACAAATGTACTTGTAGTTGTATATGGAGTGATACTGTTGATCCGTAACAATTATTCAAGAAACAAATTAAATGCAGCCAAATGCAGCTTGTTCTCATCTGTGTTTATTTGCGAGGTGTTTCCTTCAGCAGCAAAGAGGAAACCACACACCTCCCACTGCAAGACTCTATAGAGTCCAGCAGTCAGACCTGCTTCCTTGAATTCAAGCCACATTTGACATTTAAACTAACCATATGTAGCACCCTTCCTCTTGCCTGACACAATATTTTCCTTCTAAAGTATTTCCCTTGAATGAAATATACAAATTAAGCTACTGAGAAACACATCAAGACCTTTTTTCGCACTGTGGGTCGCACACTATTTCACACTTTAAATGTGGAGTGTAGCATGCTGTCGTCAGGAAGCGCATCGACTTGCATGTTGTGCTACTTATAGAATTCTGCTCTAAACCACAGGCACTGAAGAATTGTGGCTTATTGTTCTGAAGAGCACCTCAGCCTCAGTGGGCTTCATGCACAGTACTGTGATGCAGGCGGAGGTTTAGACAATGGTGTGCATTGCATGATGAGCTCAGCCTGAGGACCTGTTACTTTAATTATCTTTTCTGCAAGGTGACGAAACCTCTTAACATTTGCTTTTCAGGTCTCACATTTAAACTATTAAAGAAACAACATTAAGGTATATTGTTTATAGTATTTTCAACAAAATGCTATTTGAATTTGTCTTTGAATAACATCTGTCTTTCGTCTTTTTCTCTTCTCTTTCAGTTCTAAAGAAACATCTTGCTAAGATTTTCAAACAACATGTGATGCTACTGGTGTCATTATGGAGTCTGGTACACAGCGGTCCAGTAAGCTTTTCTTCTTTATGCTTTGATCGATTGAGGTCAAACATATGCATACTTCAACTTTTTATGTTTTGAAAAAATTAAACTGAATAAATTATAAATAAAAGAGACTGTAGTTTACTTTCTCAGTTTGATAGCCATCACATAAAACTTGTTTTTTTTCCTTTACAGAACTTGATTTGGGACACATCGTTTTGATCTGCATTTATGCCGTTACCGTTTTCTTCATGTTTGTGCTCGGATGTCTTTGCCTAATCAAGTATATTTTAACATTTCTATATTTACCAAAACATTTTTTATATAATTTAAACAAATGTTCAGATTAAACTGAAAGTTTATATATATATATAAGCCATATTTTTGAGCAGATTTTAACTTTTTACGTTTGATCAGCTGATGAACAGCCTGTTTTTGTTTAAATGCAGTTTTCAATTCAAATTGCATATTCTCTATTTTTTGTCTCTTGCTCCTGTTTCTTCTTTTTGTGTTTCGAAACCGTATTTACAACCTGATTTACAGTCCACCAACGCAAAAAATGCAAATACTTGGTCTTAAGATTTTGTTCCTGTGTGTGTGTGTGTATTTATATATATATATATATATATATATATATAGTTATACATATAATTTATTAATTTGTTATACATAATAGCTTCTGTTTCTCTCCTCAGATATCGGTCGATGAAGAAGGTCATTCGGGAGCTGAGGCAGAAAAGGCCATCTGTCCCCCAGGTTCCTTCCCAAGATTCTCCCCCTCCATCTCCCAATGTCCTGGATATTCCTGAAATGCCCGTCCATACTACAGAGAGCCCATTACAGAGACACCAAACTAAATCAAGCTGCAGATTTCCCTGGAAGCCTCCATTACAGGTTTACTACATATTTGTTTCTTTAAAAAAAAACTTAATCAATAAAACATTTGTTGATTGGTTTTATAAATGTATATATATGGCATAACAATGTAACATGAAGAAATTATCTTCAGGTTCCTCGGTTCACAAAGGCAGACCTAAACCTTATTCAGCTCATAAAGGCAGGTCGAGAAGGAGTCTTCTACAAGGCAAGGATAATGAGGGGCACATGTAGAGGCCATTCACTGGTCACGTGCAAAATTGGAAAAGAAGGTAGAAAATGAGAAGCAGAAGGATTTCTGTTAATTAAACGCATTTACTGCAATGTGTGAATGTCTCCATAATGATCCAGCAGTTGTTCAGATCTGCTGTTGTTTGCAGGTATCACCTCAAAGCAGATGGAAAATGAGGTGTCTATTATGAGAAAGCTGGCGTATCATAAAAATGTGATGCAGCTGCTGGACTGGAATACAGCAGAAGGTAGGATGTGTTGCTTCTGTATGATATGACTTAAATGGATCCTTGCAGCTAGACTGTAAAATATGTGACCTTAGACCACAAAACTTAAGTCGCTGGAGTGTATTTATAGCAGTACCCAAAAACACTGTATGGGTCAAAGTTATCTATTTTTTTGGACAAAATCTTTGTTTGACAATAGACCGTAACTCTCAACCAGGTCTTTCTAAGAGAGTCGATTCGCACTCTGGTTCACACCATACAACCGAACTGAGACCCAGCTGAAGAGGTGGTCTCGGTTCGGTTCCAAACTAACTCGGGTACGGTTTGTTTAAATTATGAATATAATCCGACCTTGATCCGATTCAATTGCAGAAAGCATTGTGTTTTTTGAGTTAACAGGCTCCCGTAGTTGGAGTTTTCTTGTGTTCCCTACATTTTCTAGCCAAAATGAGACACATGCGAAAGCGTGCTGTTTTTGTTTAGTTTCACTTTCTCTTTTTTTATACCTAGTCTTAGTGCCAGAGCATACGTTCTCCACCAGATTCATGTCCCGTTAGTAAGTTATAACAGAAAATTAGTAAAACAATAACAATTGCACTACAAAAACTCCCCATGATTAGGCTGTTTTCAAACTTGTTTTGTTTACAATTTCTGGTTCACTTGCAAAAAAAGGCAGCGTGAAAGCAAACCTCACCAAACCAAAAAGATAAACATTGTATTGGGACCAGTGTAGTGCCAAATTTCGACCCCTGTCATAATTTGGCAGGGAGTCAAATTTCGGCAAAACACCAGACCAACGCAAGTGTACTATCAGACTTTCCTAGTGTGATACTCTAAAACGAAGGAAAGAATTCTTAAATTGTATCCAATATTTATTTAATCGAGGGACTATTTACTAAAACGAGGGAACAAATTCTTCATTTGTGACCACTTTAATACTAAATTGAGTGAACAAATTTTTTTATTTGTGCTTACAATTTCCCAAAATGTGTTTAAAAAATGTATAAAAAAATAAAATACAATTTTATATATGTATGTATTTGGCCTTAAATTAATCAAATGAGAAAATTAATTCTTAATTTGTTGCTATGATTTACTAAAACAAGAAAACATTCTTAATTCATGGCTACGACTTGTCACAATGTTACAAAAGTAAAAAAAAAAAAAATCTTCAACAAGCCATGATTTGTGACCTCATTAACAAATATATATATATAAATAGTTGTTACCATCATGTGTTTGTTTCCTCAGAGCCGTATATGCTGATCATGGAGTTCATGAGCTACGGAACCCTGCGCAGTTTTGTTCAGAAAAACAAAGATGAGCTAATTGCTGACCCTGAACTGCAGAGCCAGTTCACCATCGTGTCCTACCACATCGCTCTGGCCATGGAGCACTTACGCTCCAAAATGGTATCACCATCAGCCACAAACATAAACCAGTTCTGTTAGACAAACAGAGAGTTAGATTTACACTATAATTGATTTTGAACTTTTTCTGTATCTTTCAGGTGGTGCACTGTGACCTTGCCTTAAGGAACGTTCTGGTGAGCCGATTCCCATGGGAGGTGAAGGTAGCAGAGTTTGGCCTGGCCAGAGATTTGACCCGCATGAGGAGTAGACGCAGCAGCAGGAAAAAACAACAAAAGGTGAACTAATCGCACATGTCTGTCCCACGTCCTCATTGTTCATCTCGCTGATATGAATGTGATGTCATAGGAGCGTGTGCCGCTGCGCTGGTATCCTCCAGAGTACTTCAGGAACAACTACTACAGCTTTAAAGGAGATGTCTGGGCGTTTGGTATCGTGCTTTGGGAGATGCAAACATTCGGTGAGAAATATCTGAGATGTTTGTCTGACTTTTAAAAAATTTTTAAAGAATTGATAATAAATAAGAGTTATTTATATTTAACAGGCACATTACCATATGCAACTCTGAACACATCTGAGCAAGTGGTGTATAGCATCTGTGCTGGATGTAGGAACACCGTGCCCAGCACCTGCCGTCCAGAAATGTTAGTGACAGTTTAACTCTGCTTTGTTTCATCTAATTATATGTAAATATACTATATATATATATATATATATATATATACCTATATGTAGGTATGTGTACATTTTCAGTAGTTAATTTCTTTTTTAAATGTAGAGAACATATAATGGAAAACTGCTGGATGGATCCATACACAAATAGACCTTCATTTACAGACATTGTCAAGATCCTGGAGAGTGTTGTGGAGAGTGATGGGGTGAGTCAAATTCGTCCTTGATCTACTTTTTAAGCTTTACCTTTGTCCTATAGATAAGTGATAAAACATTGCTAATACGTTGCAGGATTATGTGGACGTTGACAACCAAAGGATCTTGAATGCAGAGGAAAAATGAAATAAGAATATGTGTATATAACTAGCTGTTTTTAAATTTCTATGAGAATTCTGTAGCAATTGTTTGGTCTTTGTTCTCATGTAACACCTAAATGTGTGCAGGCATACTTTTTGAAGTGTTTTTATTTAAGGATTCAATTTTACATTTGTTAGCAGGAAGACATTACACAACTCTAATGACCTAGTGACAGTATTCTTCATATGTTTTCAAAAGGATTCTTTTGAAAATAACCATCTGAAAAGTGTCAAAAGTGTTGTGATTAACATACTTTTTATTATCACCAAATCATTTAACAATAAAACAATTGTATGTGTCAATAAAAATTTTAATTATATTTTTTTTAATCAACATGCAATCAAGGTTAAATAATTTTCAAAAAAGGATTAAAAAGTGATTGTTTTATGAAAGTGTTTTTATAGTCAATGTAAATCCATCATTTAATGTGAGATTATGTTTTTAAGTATAAGTGTCATTCATTTATTTATTTATTTTATTTTATTTTTAATGTATTGACAGTGGTGGCTAATGTATTTTTCTGAATTTTAATTATAACTAGCATTTTAAAAAAAGAACTTTAGTTGCTATGGTAATTTTAGTAAGACTTGTGATCATGCTCCATGAGCCAATGAGCATTTAGGAATCCGCCCACTTCAGGAATCAACCGAGCCGATGGACCAATGGAATGACAAAGATTACATATGACTGAGTTAAAGGACCAATCAGAGACAGAGGAGTAACACGCTACTCTACGCTGACCACTGACACTGTGTACTACTGCTGGAAAACTGACGGAAGAACAACTTGCCAAAAACACTTGCGAAAATGTTTCTTCGCGCTTTAGAAATTATATTTTTCTTTTATTTTTTGTCCCACATTCCAATTACTCTAATGGTTGATCTTCAGCCTTTGCTTCCTGAACATCTTTATCCATCCAAGGTAAGTTTGCACCTTGTACTGCACGCTCACTAATGCAGCCATATTAATATCTAGGTTACATATAATGGTAAATAAATATGAGTACTTGCTTTACAGCTGAAAAACCTATTGCACTGGTATGCCGCTGAATTCAAGGATCCGATGATGATGGACTCTCCTGTGTGGTTCAAATCTTTTGTATTCTGCGAGGCTCTCGTTCAGCTGCCCTTTTTCCCAATTGCAGCTTACGCCTTCATGAAGGGTCAGTTAGGTTCGACTAAACTCGATGTGTGTTAATGATTTGTAAAATCAGATGTTTTAAATGCCACGACAGCGACATCTAGTGATCAATCACTTGTGTCAGTGGATACCAGTTACTACAGTTACATTATTCCTGCTTATTGATGTATTTGTCTATTTAATAGGTGGATGCAAATGGATCAGGACTCCAGCAATCATTTATTCTGTGCATGTGGCCACCACTTTAATCCCTATTTTAAGTCACATCCTTTTTTATAACTTTCCTCTGGCGCCACACCCGGGACCCCAGACCCTTCAAGAACGTCTGACCCTGGTTTCCATTTATGCTCCGTATCTTATCATCCCTGTCATGATACTCTTTACCATGCTCTTCAGCTCAGCATATAACTCAAC